>PIJE02006295.1:10000-15627 GCA_002895965.2 Coryphaenoides rupestris
GGTGTGTGTGTGTGTGTGTGTGTGTGTGTGTGTGTGTGTGTGTACGGTGTGTGTGTGTGTGTGTGTGTGTGTGTGTGCATGTCTGTCAGTTACAGCCAAGGCCAACAGTCTTTGTTGAACCGGTGACGAGCTTACATAATGTAGAGGGAACGCAAGCTTTCGTTGGTACATGCGCCATGACCACACACACACACACACACACACACACACACACACACACACACACACACACACACACACACACACACACACACACACACACATTTTTTAACAATGATTCATTTCACTGCTGCCTCTCATTCGATCCGCACATCCGGGTCGAAACATCGCCCACAGACGGCCATAAAGACATATATAAATATATAATCCATAACTAATATATAATCCATAATCCCCACAGCCTCCCAGCCCGAGCCGCGACCGGCGTTGAGGAGATTAAGTGGGCGTCGCGGGGGACACTTGAGGTCTGAAAGGGGGCTTGAATGGCCACGCCCCCCCCCCGCCCATCCACTCCTACTATGAGGCCCTCAGAGGCCCTCTTCATGAAGTCAACGGCCCCTCGCCGTCCATCAATCTCAGCCCCCCCCCCCCAGTAAAAGCGTGTTTACCAAAGACTTAGTGGAGTTTGCACGGTGGTGGACGGGGGGGAAAGGAAAGGAAAGGAAGAAAGACAGGGACACACACACACGCGCGCACACACACACACACGCGCACACACAACGCACACACACACATGCACGCGCACACACACACGCACACACACACACGCACACACACACACACATGCACACGCACACACACATGCACACAGACCCACGCATGCATGCACACACAAGCACAAGACCTTGGATAACAACGTAGGCCTAATGCTGGTTAGGCCGTTCATTTGATTGCGGCGTGTTGTGATGTAAGATGCGACAGACAGACAGACAGACAGACAGACAGACAGACAGACAGACAGACAGACAGAGCAGTAAGGAAGCAGAGAGAGAGAGAGAGAGAGAGAGAGAGAGAGAGAGAGACAGGACAACGCGGAACCCCTCACTCAGGGATTTATGATCCTCGTCAGCAGCCGCTCCGAAGCACCTCGGCTTTAACCGAGAACAGATAAGACAGACGGACGCCACAAAACAACACAAGTCCTTCGCTCTCTCGCTGTTCTTCCAGAAACCTCCGAACAGAACAGAACAGAACCCTCGCGTTCAGCGGCCGCGTCACGTGACTCATGCCGACGCTCCCGTTCGACCGACCGGACCTCGCCGGAACCGAACCCTCTTAACCCCGGTGAGTTACGCTCTCACGGACTCTCACCCGACCCGGCTGTACCGCCGCCGCTGATACGATCATCGAGACACACACACACACACACATTGCAATTGTCCCCCCCCCACCCCCTCGTTGACTCCTGTCCGGTAAACCGTTGAATGAAAATGAAAAAAAAATAAAGGTTTTCTAACAGCCCCTGAAGTAGGGCCCGACGGGGGCCGCCCAGGGACCTCCAGCGGCCCCCCGGCAGCCAGCAGGGGAGCAGGAAAAGTCATTAAGTGAGCAAGCGAGCGAACTAAAGACGTCTTTCTTGAACTGTGTCCCCCCCCCCCCCCCCCCCCCCCCCCCCACCCCCCGGCCCTCCGCCACCACCACACCCCCCATCCTGTCCTTTCACCTCCCAGACCCCCCCCACCAGCACCCCTTCTGACCCCTTTGTTGGAGCAGAGGGGGTCTGGACCCAGAGATCCTGCTAATTATAGACTTCACCGTCTGCTTGGCTGAGCTCTAAGTGGCTGGAA
This sequence comes from Coryphaenoides rupestris, assembly GCA_002895965.2. Classification (NCBI taxonomy): domain Eukaryota; kingdom Metazoa; phylum Chordata; class Actinopteri; order Gadiformes; family Macrouridae; genus Coryphaenoides; species Coryphaenoides rupestris. The sequence goes on from PIJE02006295.1 coordinate 11,788, forward strand.
GCATTCCTCCAATCCGCAAGTCATCCTGAGTGTGTGATCGCGCTGTGTGTGTGTGTGTGTGTGTGTGTGTGTGTGTGTGTGTGTGTGTGTGTGTGTGTGTGTGCGCGCGTGTGTGTATAATACACATGCACACACACATCATGGCGAGCCCTTAATGAAGACGGATAGAGCAGACCATCAGCGGTGGAAGTCAGGAGTGTAAACTGGGGTCGCTGGGGGGCCCCCAGAGGACTGCTGAGAGGGCCCCCCTTACCAGTCACACCGCCGGACCCTTGGAAAAGCTCGGTGCCGCTTGACCAACGGGGGGAAGGCCGGGAGTGGGGGCTCAGACAAAGAGACTAGAGAAGACATCAGGCCTCTCTCTCTCTCTCTCTCTCTCTCTCTCTCTCTCTCTCTCTCTCTCTCTCTCTCTCTCTCTCTCTCTCTCTCTCTCTCTCCCTGAAGAGGTGCTACCACCACCCTCCACCAGAGGGCAGAAGCCAGAACGCCCAGCCAAAAAGGCTCCGGGTTCGAGCCCCCCCCCCCGTGTCTCATGTCCATCCCCTGAACGAGGTGCGTAACGCCGGCCAGCGTCTTCAAGATGTGTCCCCAGGCGCCCGGCTCCAGCGCTCTGGGGATCTGGTTCCCACGTTCACCAAGAACAGACGAACATCGCTCTGCCGAGTCCCAACTCCCAGCTCTACTTGTGTTTCCGGCGCCGCGGCGGTGGAACGAGCGCAACCCCGGGTCGACGTCAGGACGGCCGAGTCGCTCGCCGGCTTCCCCCGCAAGAGACTCGGCTCAAGACTCACCTGTTCACCTGGAGTTCACCTGGACTCTGCACACCCGCCCCCCCTCGCTGCCTTCCCTCTCCGAACCCTCGCACTAACTAACACACGTCTGCTCTTATCTCAGCTATTATGTCTTGAACGCGGCTCCGGACTCACCCCTGTCTTGGGTTTGGCTCCCGGATCGGGCGCTGGCAACGGGGCTGCGGGTACGAGGGCTTCACGCGAAGGGTTGCCAGGTTGAGAGAGCGCGACCCCCAACGAATCCATCTCCTGCGCAGAAAAACACAGAGGGGAGGGCATTCTGAATGAGCGGCGTACAGCGAACAGTCAACAGCCCCGCATCCTCTCTGTTCAGTTGACGAAGGTTCGGTTGGAGTGTCTGTGTTCCTTTTTGTGAACTGAAATGTCTAAAGCTGTTCATTCTCTGGCAAAATCAAGACGTCTGGTGTTGGTTGTGCACCCCGGGTTCGAGCGAGTATGTCGTGAGTTTTGACAACGGTTTCATCATCATCATCATCATCATCATCATCATCATCACATCTAATGCTGGATAGGTCAGCCTACCGGCCTAACCCAAGTGGACTGCACCAACTGGTTGGCTGATCTATCCACCATACAGCACAGTACACCTGGGTCTGGGCCACTCCCACTTGTGACGTCACAAGACTGAAACCGCTCGGAACGGCGAATCACGCTCACACCGGGCGGTTTAACTTGAACTTCAATGAGTCCTTTAACGACGAAGAGGAAAACTGTGTGTTTGTGTGATCAAATGACACTTTTTTTTTTTCTTTGGGGGGTAAATTCACGGCGAGTGTGTGTTCTGCTGCGTTCTGACCCGTGTGTGTCTCCGCCGCGGGGTCGGCGTGCCGTCCATGGACGAGGTGCCGCTGAGGGCGTTCTCTATCTCCTTGTCCAGCTGGTCGAGCTTCATCAGCAGCAGGCCCATGGAGTCCAGGCGGGAATGATCTTGCTGGAGGGGCGGGGAGACGAAAACACACACACACACACACACACACACACGCACGCACACACACACACACGCACACACGCACACACACACACACACACACACACACGCACGCACGCAAAGTTGAACACAATCTGTGGAACACAACAACATTCTTGGGCGAGCGACTCAAGCGATTCCCACGTGACCACATCACATGGGAGCTTCCAGCCAAACAGCCCGCGAACGGGGGGGGGGCCTCCATCTTGGAAACTCTCGACAGAAACCCCCACAAAAAAAGCCCCCTGGAGCCGGAACGCAACGCAACGCAACGCAACGCAACGCAACGCAGCTGGCCGGTGGTTAGTCTGGTCCGTCCCCGGGGGCCTCGCGGTGATCCGCCGAGGTCTTATTAACCACGCCGACCTCCCCACCGCTCATGGCCGCCGGCGTACTACTACTACTACCGGGCCCTGGGAAACCTGGAGGCGGCGCCCCCCCCCCCAGCTGAGCTCGGGAGGTCGGTTCCCCTGGAAGAGCCCCCCCCCGGGTGGGAAGTGTCAACACCAAGGACTAGCACTGAGCCACCAGCAGTAATACACTAGCACTAGCGATCCGGAGGACGACGCACTAGCACCAGCAGTTTAACACTAGCACTAGGCATTAGCATACACTAGCCCACTAGCATGTAAACACTAAGCACTAAGGCACTAGCAGTAACACTAAGCAACCAGCATTAGCAGTACCACTAGACCGCACAGCAGTAGACATAGCACTAGCCAGTAACACTAGCACAGCTCAGTAACACTTAGCACTAGGCAGTGCACCTAGCAGTAGCACTAGCAAGAACACTATGTAAAGTAACACTAAACACTAGGCAGTAACACTTAGGCAGCTAGCAGTAACACTGAGCACTAGCAGTGAACCACTTAGCACTAGCAGTAAACTTTAGCAACTAGCAGTAACACTAAGCACTAAAGCAGTAAACATAGCACTAGCAGTAACATTAGCAACTAGCAGTAACACTACACTAGCGGTAACACTGTTAGATATTGGAGCACAGCGCCCAACCACAACAGCCCAGCGCGACCACACACACACACGCATACACCACACACACACATCCCGGTGTCTCACACACACACACACACACACACACACACGCGCCACACACACACGTGCTCACACACACACACGCACACGCACAACGCCACACACGCACACACACCAACACGCACACACACACACACACGCGGTGTCTCAACACACGACACAGCGACAGCACACACACACACACACACACCAGGTGTCCTGCACACACACACACACACACGCACACGACACATTATTCTCACACATCACACACACACAACACACACACACGTACGTATGACCTTACGGTTGGGGAGCAAACTTGTGATGTCATCTTTTTCTCCTTTTCCGTGATCATGAGGTCACATCCTGCATACGCTGACATCCGGATGCACTGGAAGCATCGGGGGTTCTGTCACCACATGCTTGTTTATTGACCAAACTGGTTTTACAATTAAAATCAATGAAAATTGCAGACCACACGGATGGGATCCCATTCGCTTCACCAGCTTCACTTCACTTCACTTATTGGCCACCAGGGGTCAGTAGTAGACCTGCTAGTCGCCTGGCTGAACACCCTCTCATGGGCCAAATAACTTCATAGAAAATAAATCCATCATTGCCTCATTCAGTTGGTGTGTTATCCCACGGTGGTAGCTATGGCTACGACTTACTAGCAGTAGTCAGTAAGTAAGCTGAGCAATGAGATTTAAAAACACGTTGAGATGTTGAAGATGTCTTCATTCTAATTGTTAAACTTCTCACCGTAAGTGGGACCTCTGAGGGAATTAAAGCGGGACAGAGGTCAGGGTGTTGACGGAAGTACCGGGTTCGATCCCCCCCGTGTCCGCAGGCTAACCCGCAACCTGCTCCTCATTCCATGCCGCAAAGTGGGCTTAGTGAAAAGCATCTGCTACAAATGACTCAACGCCAGTAACCGGTCCAACGCTGCGGTCGAGGGGCCCTCCAGGTCCGTCCGTCCGTCCGTCCGTCCCGTACTTACGCCAGCTGGGTACCGGGCGGTCGACA
>PIJE02006296.1:0-15625 GCA_002895965.2 Coryphaenoides rupestris
AGTTTCGTCCGCATTAATTACTATATATTGATTATTATTATTACCCTTTCTTCGCAACTGTGATAAACGCCACGCAGATTTTCGCAGACTCGAATATACGCTCGCACATCGACAGGCGGCACATTCCGTGCTAGCCTAGGACCGACTGTCAAGTCCTGTCAGACAAACACACACACACACACACACACACACACACACACATCGTAGAAGTGTTAAGTGAAATATTTCTTGAATGAATATAGATGAATAACTTTGATGGAACAGAGGAGGTGGTTGTTTCTAGCAGATGGAAAAAAAACAAACATCAAAAAGATCATCATAGACGGGGAGAATGTGAGAAAATGCGCGATTCTGTTGCTGTGTCGCTAAACCTTATTAAGACGCAGAAGCGCCTGTTCTCGTTCAACTTTACTTGACATGAGTGCGTAGAAAGACGGCGTTTTGATCAAGATCACGCATATGAGTGTAAGTGTGGACTACAGCCGTTTTTGGTGTGGTGTGTTGTTGGTAGAAAGTCGCCGCAACACATCAGCTTCATTGCTGGTGATCTTGATCAAAACGTCCGGTTTCTTAACTCATTCAAGTACAGTTGAACAGGACAGGCGCTTCTGCGTCTCTAATAACAGTTAATAGAGTCCAGCTGAGGGGGTGGGTTTATCAATCAGATTAATGCATCAAATCGTCCGCGTTATGTCGATATATACAATAATATGTAGAAGATCCTAGGTCTGTTGTTCCACAGCAGTTCGTCATTCTATTTTTTTAAAATGTGACTAAAACAGACAAATATTTATGCAGAATTTTCGTCGACGAAAACAGACTAAAATGTTTCTGAGTTTCCGTCGACGAAAACTACAAAACTCAGAAGGATAACAATTAAAACTAAAATGTGACTAAACTAGATTGCATTTCGTCTAAGCACTAACGTAAGACTAAACTAAAATTAGCTGCCAAAATTAACACGCCGCAAACATGGGGCAGAGCAAGCCCCACATTAAGTCAATGGTCTCCAAAGTTTGTATTTTTTTTAGGACACAACTTTCAGCAATGTGGAGCCTGACAAAACAAAAAGGGAAGGCATTATCCATATACCAAGCCCCAACAGTAAAAACAGGTGAATCTTCCTAGGGATGATTCTATGTAGGATTGTCTTATCCCAGACTGCTGTCTAAGACAGGCCTTGAGCGCATCGCTCACGGCCATTGGATCTCCAGCGACGTCACATGACCCTTGCCAGCATGCAGAGCATTCCAGGGAAAATAGCACAGCTCACCACTCCACATTAGGCTCCAATCCGCCGAGATTTACCCAGCAGTAGACTAAAGAAACCTTGAGATGTTCATGTCATAACACTGCTTTGTATTGGCCTAACGCTTAACTGTGAAACGCTGCAACGTCTTAACCCAGAACCCCTTTTACCTTTCACTGTCCGATCGGCGGTCGTTGCTCTCGGCTGCCGAGCAGATCAGTGGCCCCTGGGGTTAGGCGGCCCTGCGTCTACTTCGCCGGCGCCCGCATACATTTGCACGGCAATAAAAGCCCAGTGGACCAGTGTGCTATGTCATGGTTAGTCTGGTTCCTTTTTCTGTTGATATTGGACTACCTCTTAGAATTCCTATCTTTCGCCTAATGTTGCCTACCTACCTACCTACCTGCCTCCTGCCTGTCTGTCCTATCTGTCTGCTCTGATTCCAGGTATTAAATAACATTTCCGCACCTGCATAACCCTGAGTCTGATCTTGGGTTTGGTCTCCTGCCCACATCCTGACATTCGCAGGATCGAATGAACATAACTGTGGCTGTTGTACGTTGTTTTGTCCCCGAGTTGACCTAAAGTTGATGATACACTCAGAGTGAAATGGAACTTATGGGCACTGTGTTGCTCCAACAACAATTGTCTATTGTAATGGGAAAAGCTCATACATCCAATGACGATTTGCACTAGGAAACGCCCCAGACTGATGAAGGCCGCAAGCGGCTCGGTAACCCTGTTAACCATTCCCTTACATATGTATGACCTCCACTCCCGACTGATACATGGAGAAAGTTGGTTGTATCAATAGGCGAAGGGGGTGGGAGGGCGCGATAATAAGCCGTGCTCCCAAGCGGTTGTCCATCATTATGCTAAATTGACCATGGGTTAGGACCATGTTGTCAAAAGGGGGAAATTGCTGCATCTACCATAACAGTGGTTCAAAGGGATTCTCCAATTTACTAAAAAAAAATGTTTTATATAAAAAAATTAATGAATCATTGTGTTAGCTTGCCATTGAACAACATAGGTGAGAGGACATGATTGCTAGACACTGGTTAACACTGTGTGTTCCCAGGATAGACCTAAAGGAATTCCGTGTGACAACACAGGAATAGAAATATTGTGGATGGTCAGCGTCACAACAACAAACACGAGGGCAAATGAAGTGAGGTTTGCAGTAGTGTCCTCGACCGACCATTGCGTCAGGCTCACTGCCACCCAAATTCAGCCCAGCGCGGGCCGAACTAGGCCCTGACTAGAGCATGCAAATGCCAAAGGGGGCGTCGCCACATATCACTGACAAGCCGAACGCTTCGGATCGGTCACATGACTTCCGGACCTGGACAAGGGTTCATTAACAGATAAACTTATTAGCCACACGACCTGTGTCTCAAGTTCTGGACGCGTTGCTACTCCCAAGTGCTTGGCCACTTATCAATGCCAAGCCATACCAAACGGGTAATGGATTTTATTTCCAAAGAGCTACGCATCAGAGATGCAGTGGCCAGAGCAGCTGCTCAGCAACCATTTGTAACTTTTCGCAGTGCATGAAGAAACATGCACACCCACAGCATGTCCTCGACAGAGATCCAGCAAAGGCTCAACAGCAGAGTGGCACAGGAAGTTAGATGATGTTGATCAAAAGAGGGAGTATGGGTAGGCCGGAGGGTAAAGCCGTGCCTGCCCAGATGGTCAATTCCCTTAGTATGCAAAATTGACACATGGGAAGACGCATGTGTCAAATAGGGAAGATGAGTATAGTTACACATGTTACCACAAAAACCATTTGAAGCCTTATCATCGTGCAACTAACATATGTGGGACGAGGTGTGCGCACCACACCGGCAGCACACACCACATTCACAGCTTATCACATCCACCAATATAATAGAATAACATGTTTGTGAAATCTTCTCAGCAATTCACACCAGATAAGTAGAAAACATATGTTTTGGAATGCTTCCGCATTCACACCAATACAAGTATAGTAGTTTTACATATAAGTTGGAATGCTCTCACATCGCACATAAGTTAGATAACATATGTTGTGAAAGCTCTCAGCATTCACACCAAATAAAAATAAGTAGACATACATATGTTGTGAATGCTTCTCAAGCATTCACCCACCACACTCACGGAAAAGGCAATTTCTGAAGAAATTGCGGTGTGAATGCTGTATTCTGAAAGCTGATCGCTAGACTGAATTGCTGTCTTGAAGTTGGAGCTGAAGACTATGAAGAATTGGAAATCTGAATCACCTGCTTTGAATATTTAAAAAAAGTATGAATGGGAATGTATGAAAGATGTAGAAAATGTAAATGTTTGAATGACGTTTGTCGCTTAAAGTAGGAATGAGTTGAATATGTTATTGAAAGGCTGACGCGAGACTGAATTGCTGGCTTGAATGTGGAGCTGAAGGACTATGAAGAATTGGAAATCTGAATCACATGCTTTGAATATTTTCAAAATGTATGAATGGGAATGTATGAAAGATGTAGAAAATGTAAATGTTTCAATGAGGTTTGTCGCTGAAAGTAGGAATAAGTTGAATATGTTATTGAAAGGCTGATGCTAGACTGAATTACTGGCTTGAAGTTGGAGTTGAAGGACTATGAAGAATTGGAAATCTGAATCACTTGTTTTTTTGAATATTTTCTCAAAGTATGAATGGGAATATATGAAAGATGTAGAACATGTAAATGTTTGAATGAGGTTTGTAGCTGAAAGTAGGAATGAGTTGAATATATTTTATTGAAAGGCTGACCCTAAAATGAATTGCTGGTGTATATGAAGAGACTATTATTTGAAGCCCACACACTTGGACACTACATTAGTGGCAGCATTATTTGGCTTGTTTCCTTACTGTTGGATGAGCTTTGTAGCTGAAGGCATGGATGACAAGGTAAGAGTGGACATGGTTCAAAATGGCGCCCCTGCTGCAGCAGGGGTCCACGAGTTTAAAAGCTTGAAGGTAGCTGAAAGAACTGAATTTTTCCAAGGACATTTTTAGGGTGCCTGCTTGCAATATAAGCAAGCGATAACCACACACACACACACACACACACACACACAGCACACACACACACACACACACACACACACACACACACACACACACGACACACACACACACACACACACACACACACACACACAGAGATGTGTAGGAGAGGAGTAGAGAGATACACGTATGTACTTTGAAGTAATGTTTCATTAGCACACTAACAATACCTAAAAATAAAACTGTACTTTTGTATTAGCAAGGTCATTACTAGGTCTTGATCTTAAATCAACAATTACATACACAAAGCACACACACAGCATAAACACAACATAAAATACATAGGCCTATACTCAAAAACACACACACACACAGTATACAGACAAAAAAATTGATTGTGTGTTTGTTTCCATAGTTACATATATGTGACCGTCACGAGTGTACCTACATTTTGATGTATAGATTACGTATGTGGAGTTAATATTGTGGGTGGGATGGCAGTTTTAAAATGCCGTGATCAGTGGTGGAATCGTTCTGTTGCAGCAGGGCTACACAGCTTGAAACTGCTTGAAAATACGGGTATTCTGGTAATAAAAATAAATAAGTAGAATAACATATGTTGTGAATGCTTCTCAGCATTCACACCAACTAGAAAAGGCAATTTCTGAAGAAATTGCGGTGTGAATGCTGTATTCTGAAAGGCTGACGCTCGACTGAATTGCTGTCTTGAAGTTGGAGCTGAAGGACTATGAAGAATTGGAAATCTGAATCACCTGCTTTGAATATTTTCTCAAAGTATGAATGGGAATATATGAAAGATGTAGAAAATGTAAATGTTTGAATGAGGTTTGTAGCTGAAAGTAGGAATGAGTTGAATATATGTTATTGAAAGGCTGACCCTAAAATGAATTGCTGGTGTATATGAAGACTGTATATTAAGAGGTGTTGAATATATGTTAGTCGAAAATTCCGATTTCCGAGTCCAACTTGAATGCACCATTAACACGGAAATGCGTCACCATTGTTGTGGTGTAATTTAATAGTAAGAGTTCATTTGAAGCCCACACACTTGGACAGTACATTAATGGCAGCATTATTTGGACTGTTTCCTTATTTTTGGATGAGGTTTGTAGCTGGCGCCATTTAGACGCCATTTTGACGTGGCGACGTGTGTTTGGGGGGACGCCCCTTCTGTGTGCGCGACGAGGGGGCGTGGCTATGGCGTCACCACCATAGGCGCGACGAGGGGGCGTGGCTATGGCGTCACCGCCATAGGCGCGACGAGTTGGCGAGTCCACACATAATTACATTGTCATGTAATTTAATGAGCTAATAAGGTGGGGACTCCTGTCATTTCGAGGCTCATAAATCGAAAAGTATAAGTCCCTTTGTTTCCATAGTTACATATATGTGACCGTCACGAGTGTACCTACATTTTGATGTATAGATTACGTATGTGGAGTTAATATTGTGGGCGGGATGGCAGTTTTAAAAATAGAAATAATTTTTTTTTTCTTCTGCTCTACACTCTAACGTGACGTCACCCGCTCTAACCCGACCCAATACACACCCATGTTAAAGTGTCTGAGGAGCTGAAAAATCTATTAAGTTTTAACTGTAATTGTGTAAAAAGTATTAATGTTATGAACATTTTCACACAATCATGTGTGAATTCATCCAAGTGTCATGAACGTTTTAATGTTTGAATGGAGTTTCTACCTGAATGTATGAATGAATGGGAAGTGAAAAATATGAGTGAAAAATTGGGAAAAATGGGGAAAAATTGCTGAAAAACATTGAATATTTCAGAAAGTATGAAGGGTATGAATAACAAAAGATATAGCTCACGATTCCTAATTAAGCTGAATCTACGTTGAAAACTGTGGGAGAAGAAGGCCGGCAAAAAACGCGGCGGAATAATAAGAAAAAAATTAATAAGTAGAATAACATGTTGTGAATGCTTCTCAGCATTCACACCAATTAAATGTTCTACCGTTTATTTAAACAAACGCACAATAAAATGCAGACTGCAACTCTTAAGGCCTTTAAGTAAAACAAAAAAGGCATGAAATGAATGAATTTGTGCCTGTTAAAAGAAACGTATAGGCTATATTAGTAATAAAGAAAATAAACAAGGGTAGGCCTAGGCCTACAATTCTGCAAGAATAAAATAATTTCCCTTTCTTTCAAATAGGCTGTTAGCCTAAATACAAATAAACAAACGTACAATAGGCTACATATTAATTATGGAAACAGCTTAAGTAACGAAATAACGAAAATAAATTACAAAAGCTTTAATAACAAGGTATAAAGTCTCACTTTTCTGCTGTGTGCGCGACTGCGCGCGTTCTGTAAAACTAAGGCACCAATGCCTATAGAATCAGTGCTTATGACATGATTTTGGAGTTCACCTTCAGGAAAATGAGTTTGGACAGGGTCTCGGGCTTCATGCTCAAACGGTGGAGACGGGAAAGTAGTCTAGCCGCGGAGAACACTCACTCAGCACTGGCAGAGCCACTGGGAATGCTGAAGATTTTGCGGGCAACCATGGCCAGGCGAGGGAGGGATCTGACGTTGTCCTTCCACAGCTGTAGTACATCGTCCTGGGAGTTATTTCTCAATGAGCTGAGGTACTCTTCAACTTCCCCCTTGGCATCGTTGGCCTTTTGTTGTGTTTCAGTGTTGTATTGCGGGTGTCGCTTGGCTCAACAGCTGTGCATGGTGCGCTCTCACCTGTTCCTGGTGCGTTGACTGATTCAGTCTCTTCCACCAGTAGCTCACGAATCTCTCCAAGTCTACTGCACAGTGTCGTCTCTGATGATCCACTCCATTTGAAACGGGGATCCAGTACAGCTGCCAAAACCAGATGTTTGTCTGTGTCGTATCGGTTGAAGCGGGTCGAGACATTTACTGCTAATGTTTCAGCAAAAGCAGCAATGGAGATGGTCTGACTCTGGCTCAGAAGATGCTTGATTTCCGCCACTGCTGGCAGAATGATGCCTAGGTTTCCAAGTTCCTTTTGCATCTGGTCGGTTAGATCTGCGAGTGGCGAAAGCACATCAGCGAGGGCCTGGAGCTGACGGACGTGGTTCAAGGTGAGTTTTCCATGTTCTGGAATGGACAGCCTGTTCTGCCATAGCGGGTCCTTTTCAAACATCTTGAGCACTGATTCCACCATACGCAACTGGCTGCTCCATCTCGTTACGCAGGCTGCGCTGGGCAGCACGCCTAGTTTGTCGGCCTCCTCTGTGTTTAACGTGCTTTTCGGAACCCTTTTCACGAGCCTCGCTGTTCGCTGGAGCAATCTGTCCACACAGCATGTGCGTTTATAGCATCCTTAATTGTGAGCTGAAGCAAATGGATAGGGCATCGCAAATGCAGATTTGACTCTGTAATGTAGTGTTCTATCATATTGTCCATGTTTTGCGCTATGTTATCCATTTAGAACTGTGAGAGCGGGGCAGGTCTATCCTCTGCATCATCTTCTTCCCCATTTCCCTCCTCCTCCTCAGCTGCATGATCCTCCTCAAAGCCAGGGAGGTTGAAGGCTTTTATCATGTTACTTGCACTGTCTGTCACCACCCTTACAACCCGTCGCTGAATATTCCAATTTTGCAAGATACTTGCTCCGTCAATGAAACTAGCCACTAGGAAGCTGTGTCCTCTTCTGTTGGTCCAGATATCTAATGATAGAACAAAGCCTTCCCCTAGCTGCACTATCTCTCTCAGTTTGCCTTCCATCTCTTGGAGAGCGTTTGGGCATCAGGGTATCTCGCACTGTGCTGTAGCAAGGTGTGCTATAGTCGGGTTGGGCAACGCTGGCGAAGTGACGCATCCCTTCTCGTTCACCTTTGGTCAGAGGCTCGTAATCCAAATACATCATCTTAAAAAAAGCCTCATCCAACTCTCTCTTCCTCACGCTGGAAACCGAAGGGGCACGTGCAGAAAAGTAATTCTGAAACTTGTCCTTTTGCTGCTGTGCATCGTTTTCTATAAAGGCAAATGTAATTTGAATTAGCCCAATAGCAAAATGAATAGGCAACACAATTTACAGCGTTTCCTAAGTTAATTCAGGATGTTCTGTAATGTCAGAATGTTAAGGTTTTTTATGAATAAGACCACATGAAATATCATTTGTTTGATTAAGGAACATAACAGGGAGTTTTGTTTTATATATATTTCAGCTGACTGGCCCAAGGAAAGACCAATACAGCTGACATTACAATAGTCTAGCCTACCTAATGTCATAAATGAAAGCGCTATCGTACTGCCTGGGACTTGGGGTAAATCATCTATTAATGCGTTATAGCCCACTGCTCACCTTTTCCCTTGGCGGCACTGACATGATTGTATAGCACAGCGTTATGCTTCCTTGAAATGTGCCGTTTAAGATTCCATAAGGAATCCTTGCTCGTTCCAACCGACTCGTCACATTCTCTCTCAACCTCCTGCTCGTCGATTGTTTCAGTTATTTTAATCTTACATCTGTAAGATCTGTCGGTGGTTTTCGTAAAATACTTCACAAACTCAGTCATTGTTGTTTACTGGCTAATAAGTAGTAAGGGAACTAGCTGCTAGTAGGCTATACTATTGTCTGGAAGCAGGGCATTCTGGGCAACGTTGATTGAACAGGCGGGCTCGTGTGTGAGCGGTACCGGAGCGAATTGAAGCGGACCGGAGCGGAGTGCCAAAAAATGCGCTCCGCGCTCTAATTAAATTATGAGCGCTCCGCTCACATGCTCTGGTACGGCAAGTATGTTCATTAAGGAACCCCCTGCGCAATCTAGTCAATATACATAAGACCACGCTTAGTTTAGAGACCATATAATGGGAAGTAATGGTAATAACACATGCAAAAACTATAACAATGAACAAGTTATGAAGGTATATCTGAAATGAATTAATATGCTCGAAATTTAGCTGAAAATGAATGAAGCGATATGTATAACCTCATATAATCAATGTGCCTTATATATATGCTTATGCTTAGTAATTTTGTTGAAATGATAATAATGTTAGATTTTTATCAAAAGGGAGGAAATGTAATGGAAAATTACATACATATGTATAGTCACGTATTATGAATGCATATATGTTTCACTTTCTTACAAACCATCTCTTGCTATGAACCCTTTAAGTGAGCTTATGTTCCAAAGTGCCATCTGTAGCGAGGGCTGTTTTCGTGCAAAAGAGTTGGATGTCACCGTGCCCTCACTAACGAGGAAGACTCTGGAGCCTCTATGCCCCCTTTGTCTAAGATGACACCTGGTTGATGTTGTGGGAACGGTCCGAGAGAGAGAGAGAGAGCTTGTCCATTTGGCCTTGTAGATTATGTATTGCAGCCTGCCATGTCTGGGCGGGAAAATGCCTATAAAGCGTATGAAGTCCTTTGTCTCTTTGGATACTTCGCTCTCAGACCCCACTGTTAGTGTGTCTGACTGAGAATAACCCATCAGTGCTGATTATATGTATTTGATATTTAATAAATATTTGTCTACTATACTGGTCTAAAATCCACTGGTGACAGAGTTGTTTTTATTAGTTAACAGATTTCCACCACAACACGCCCCACCCCCACCCCACCATCTGTTTCCTCTCTCTCCCCTCCTCCCTCTCCCTCCCTTCCCTCTCTCTCCTCTCCCCCTCTCCTCTCTCCCCCTCCTCCCTCCCCTCTCCCTCCCTCTCCCCCTCCTCTCTCCTCCTCCTCCCCCCTCCCCTCCCTCCTCCTCTCTCCCTCCTCCCCCTCCTCCCTCTCCCTCCCTCCCCTTCCTCCCTCTCCCCCCCCCCCCCTCCCCCTCTCTCCTCTCCTCTCCCCTCCTCCTCTCTCCTCTCCCCTCCTCCCCTCCCTCCTCCTCTCTCCTCCCTCTCCCTCCTCCCCCCTCCTCTCCTCCTCTCTCTCTTCCTCCCCTCCTCTCCCTCTCTCTCCTCCTCCCTCCCTCCTCCCCTTCCTCCTCTCCCCCTCTCCTCCCCTCTCTCTCCTCTCCTCTCTCCTCCCTCCCCCTCTCTCTCCCTCCCCCCCTCTCCTCCTCCTCTTCCTCTCTCCTCTCTCCCTCCCCTCCTCCTCCTCTCCTCCCTCCTCCCTCTCCCCTCCTCCTCTCCTCCCTTCCTCCCCTCTCCCTCTCCTCTCTCCTCCTCCTCTCCTCTCCCCCTCTCTCTCCTCTTCCCCTCTCCCCCCTCCTCCCTTCTCTCTCTCTCTCTCCTCTCCCTCTCCCCTCCTCTCCCTCTCCCTCCCCTCCCTTTCTCCTCCTCTCCTCTCCCCCTCCTCTCTCTCCCTTCCCTCCCTCTCTCCTCTCTCCCCCTCCCTCCCTCTCCTCCTCTCTCTCCCTTTCTCCTCTCCTCCTCTCCTCCCCTTCCCTCCTCCCCCCCCCCCTCTCCTCTCTCTCCCCTCCTTCCCCCCTTCTCCTCCTCTCCCCTCCTTCTCTCCCCCCCCTCCCTCTCTCCTCTCCCTCTCCCCTCCCCCTCCCCTCTCTCCCCTCTCTCCCTCCCCCCCCTCTCCCCCTCCCTTCTCCTCTCCTCTCCTCCCCCTCTCCCTCCTCCTTCCTCCTCTCTCTCTCCTCCTCCCTCTCCTCTCCCTCCTCTCCCTCCTCCCTCTCTCTCCTCTCTCCTCTCCCTCCTCTCCCTCCCCTCTCTCTCCTCTCCCCCTCCTCTCTCTCTCCCCCTTCTCTCCTCTCCCTCTCCTCTCCTCTCCCTCTCTCCTCCCTCCTCTCTCTCTCCTCTCCTCCTCTCTCCTCCTCTCTCTCTCCTCTCTCTCCCTTCTCCCTCCTCTCCTCCTCTCCCTCTCTCTCTCTCTCCCTCTGTCCTTCTCTCTCTCTCTCTCTCCCCTCTCCTCCCTCCCTCCCCTCTCCTCCTCTCCCCTCTCTCTCCTCCTCCTCTCTTCTCCTCCCCCTCCCCCTCTCTCTCCCTCTTCCTCTCTCCCCTCTCTCTTCTCCTCTCTCTCCCCCTCTCCCTCTCTCCTCTCCTCCCTCCCCTCCTCCTCTCTCTCTCTCTCCCTCTCCCCTCTCTCCCTCCTCCCCCCTTCCTCTCTCTCTCTCCCCCTCTCCCTCTCCCCTCTCTCCCTCCCCCCTCCTTTCTCCCCCCCTCCCTCTCTCCCTCCCCTTCTCTCCCCTTCCTCCTCCTCCCTCCCCTCCTCCCCCTCTCTCTCTCCCTCTCCTCTCCTCCCTCCCCCCCCCCCCCTCCTCTCCTCTCCTCCCCCCTCTCCCTCCTCCTCTCCCTCCCTCTCCTCCCTCTCTCCTCCTCCCTCTCTCTCTCCTCCCTCCTCCCTCTCCTCCCCCCCTCTCCCCTCTCTCCCCCCTCTCCCCCCTCCCTCCCCCCTCCCCCTCCTTCTCCCTCCCCCCCCCTCCTCTCTCCCTCCCTCCCCTCCTTCTCCCTCCCCCTCTTCTCCTCTCCTCTCTCTCCTCCCTCCCTCCCCTCCCTCTCCCTTCCCCCCTCTCCTCCCTTCCTCTCTCTCCTCTCTCCTCCTCCTCCTCCTCCTCCCTCTCTCTCCCCTCTCCTCTCCCCTCCTCCCTTCCTCCCTCTCTCCTCTCTCCCTTCTCCCTCCTCTCTCCCTCCCTCCCTCTCCTCTCCTCTCCCTCCTCCCTCCCCTCTCTCTCCTCCTCTCCCTTCCCCCCCCTCCCCCCTCCCTCCTCCCCCTCCTCTCCCCCTCCCTCCCTCCCCCCTCCCTCTCCTCTCCTCCCCTTCTCCCCCCTCCCTCCTCTCCCTCCCCTCCTCCTCCCCCCTCCCTTCTCTCCTCCCCCCTCCCCTCCTCCCTCCCTCTCCCCCCCCTCTCCCCCTCCTCCTCCTCTCCTCCTCCTCTCTCCTCTCTCCCTCCCTCTCTCTCCCCCTCTCCTCTCCCTTCTCCTCCTCTCTCTCTCCTCTCCCCTTCTCCTCCCCTCTCCCCTCCTCTCCCCCTCCTCCCCTCTCCCTCCTCTCTCCCTCCTCCTCCCTCTCCTTCCCTCTTCCTCTCCTCCCCTCTCCCTCTCTCTCTCCCTCCTCCCCTCTCCCCTCCCCTCCTCTCCTCCTCCCCTTCCTCCCCTCTCCTCTCTCTCCTCCTCCCTCTCCTCCTCCCCTTCTCCCCTCCCCCTCTCTCTCTCCCTCTCCCTCCTCCCCCCCTCTCCTCTCTCTCCTCTCCCTCCCCTCCCTCTCCCCCTCCTCCTCCCTCCCTCCTCCTCTCCTCCTCCCTCTCTCTCTCCCTCTCCTCCTCCCCTCCCTCTCTCCCTCCCTCTCTCTCGCCTGCTTATCCGGGGCCGGGTCGCGGTGGCAGCCGGCTAAGCAGGGCCCCCAGGCTTCCTTATCCCCAGCTACACTCTCTAGTTCCTCCTGGGGGATCCCGAGGCGTTCCCAGGCCAGACGAGATATATAATCCCTCCAGCGGGTTCTGGGTCTGCCCCGGGGTCTCCTCCCAGTTGGACGTGCCCGGAAAACCTCCAAAGGGAGGCGCCCGGGGGGCATCCTAATCAGATGCCCGAACCACCTCAGCTGACTCCTTTCGATGCGGAGGAGCAGTGGCTCTACTCCGAGCTCCCTCCGGATGTCTGAGCTCCTCACCCTATCTCTAAGGCTGAGCCCAGCCACCCTGCGGAGGAAACTCATTTCGGCCGCTTGTATCCGCGATTTCATTCTTTCTGTCACTACCCAAAGCTCGTGACCATAGGTGAGGGTTGGAAGGAACGTAGATGGACCTGTAAATCGAAAGCTTCGCCTTCCGGCTCAGCTCCCTCTTCACCACAACGGACCGGTACAGCGCCCGCATTACTGCAGACGCTGCACCAATCCGTCTGTCAATCTCCCGCTCCATTTTGCCCTCACTCGTGAACAAGACCCCGAGATACTTGAACTCCTTCGCTTGAGGAATCAACTCATTCCCAACCCGGAGGGAACACTAGCAAGAGGGTTAGTGGGAGGGTTAGTTGAGCTGGAAGGAGGAGGAGGAGGAGAAACTAAGGAAGGAAAAGGGTTGAGGCATGTGGGAATCAAACAAAATGCAACCCACCCACCCACACTCACCTCACCAAACAGCAGCACAGGATCTGACTCCACATGCTGCTGCTGCTGGCGGCAACAACAACAACGCATAGAAATCATAGGGGAAGAAGATGAGCCATTGACGGAGCGAGGGTTGGACAAAAGGGTGTACTACTACTACTACTACTACTACTAGTGTACATGCCTGGAGACCACTAATGGCTGGCTTGGACAAAAAAACCAAATCAATATCCCAGCACTTTCCGCAGTAATGCAAGCGGTGCATTGTGTCCTGTCGTGTTGGATGGATGGCGCTCGCAGATGAAAATATTGAATGATGGTGCGATGCGGTCATTGGCATGTCAAGTTTAAGAAGGGAAGCCAGGGCAAGGCCTGCGATTTGTTTTACAATGCTCGGTCTCTCGGGGTGTCCTACGGGACTATGAGACGCCTTGACAGGGGAGTTCTGCTTCATGCTGGCCACAAAGACTTCCGCTTCGGGGATGACCTTTTAACCCCGGCTGCGGCCACCGTAAATCCCCACCACCAATCATTTTGCGTCCTTCCGGCTCCTCGTGCCATTATCTCGGGCTCCATCCTCGTCGTCCTCGTCACCATGAAGTGCAGGCGAAAACGTCGCTATATGGGGCTATAAATCCCTCCACTCGAGAAAATCTTTTTACATTCCGCGGCCTCTTAAGCCCGTTGTCGCCGCCTCAGCCTCACTCAGGCTGGCCTCCCCCTTCTCCCCAGGGGGCCCTGCCTCCCACTTATCCATTCAACACTAGCTGTACCCCCCCCGTCTTTCACTCCCACCCTCACACACACCATCTTCTGGAAGCAGCTATTCTGGGTGGGAGAGGTTGCAGCTGGAGATTGGATAGACACACTGCATGTATATATATAGATTGTATTATGCACGCGCATGCACACACACACACCTCTTTATCTCTATGAACTTTTAATATGCGCTGCTGCTGCTGAACCACCGCACGCTGCAGCATACATGCAGTGGGAGGCGGGGCACCGCAGGGACATGACTGCTGACAACATGAAATGATTGTTGTGATTATTTGGCTGATATTGTGATTCCGATTAGTCATTGCGGTGTACAGGTTATTAATTCAACAAATATTCCGTGGCACCTACTGTGAATAAAAAATTATAAAAATCAAGCAATTTGCCGAGGATCAGTTTGTCGTGTTGTTTTAATGCAATGGCCCTACAAAATGAGATTTATTAATGTTTGTATCATTTTAATGTGTAAGAATCTGAAATGCCTTCACATTACCGCCCCCATTGGCCGGGAAGTGAACTGCAGCCTCCTGGAGCTCCGTGCATTCAGAGCGCTGGAGTGTGAGCTCCGTGGGTTGAGATGATATCATAAACTAATGTTAGTTATAATCATATATCAACATTGTACAAATAAAACCCGGGTCAATTATAATAGAAATCAGCCCACAGGCTGTTCTACACAACGGAGAGTGTCAGGGAAGGTCTAATTATTTAAGTTAAATTACATCATACTGTAAATCACAAAACGATTATGATTTCACTGTTCTGGCTCCGCAGTGGTGGAATGAGCTCCCGGCTCATGTCAGGACGGCCGAGTCGCTCGCCAGCTTCCGCAAGAGACTCAAGACCCACCTGTTCAGAGTTCACCTGGACTTCCTAGCACTAACTTGCATGTTTGTACGTCTTGGCACTATTAATAGTACTTAGCATTGCTTAGCATGTTGTATGTTCTTAGATGTTGGTAACATGCTCAGAATTACACGTCTGTTCTTATCCCAGCTACTTATGCAGGTAACTTAGCAATTACGAAACTCGTTCTATTCGTCTCGTAAATATGAATGCTCGAAAACAGCTCCATTCCTTGCGGTTCCGCCTCAACAGAAACGTTAATGTGTATATGATGAAGGCGCTTTGGATATATAAGCCTCTGCCGCGAACATGACTCTTGCTATTAGAATGATCAAATCGCTCTTATAGGTCGAGTCAATTACCACCCTCTAATAGTAGGAGTCTTTTCGTATCCTAGGCACGGTAGCTTATAAATGGACGAGGACGCCAAGGGCCAGAACCCCTATACTACTCAGAAGTCTAGACAGCAATGACATATAATCTTCTATAGGGGAGCGGTGGGGCAAAGACAGGCCTCACGGGAGCTCATTTCACCTATAAAACCAACCAAGCAGATGAATCTATAGGGGAGAGGACACAGCCACGCATCATCATGCACGCAAATAACACACTCATGCACGCACACACACACACAACTCCCAGAGTCAGCCTCCAGGGAGCCGGGCCTTCAGGCTGGGCCCGTGTCTTGCTACATGCGCTAGCTGCTGCTGACATTTATCTAATTAAAGGTCCGAGGTCCAGCCCAGCAGCCTGCGGCGTCGCTGTCCTTAAGACGTGTCCGAGGC
>PIJE02006298.1:0-15612 GCA_002895965.2 Coryphaenoides rupestris
TACAATTATTAACTCCACATACGTAACATTACGGACTTTATACTTTTTGATTTATGAGCCTCGAAAAAAAAAAAAAAAAAAAAAAAAAAAAAAAAAAAAAAAAAAAAAAAAAAAAAAAAAAAAAAAAAAAAAAAAAAAAAAAAAAAAAAAAAAAAAAAAAATGACAGGTGCCCCTACCCAATCAGCTCATCAAATTACATGACAACAATGACTAAGCAGTTAGTGTGCTAATGAAACATTACTTCAAAGTACATACGTGTATCTCTCTACTCCTCTCCTACACATCTTTGTGTGTGTGTGTGTGTGTGTGTGTGTTATTGCTTGCTTAGTAGGCACCCTCAAAATTTCCCTGGAATTTTTCTAGTTAGGGTGCCTTTGCAATGCAAAGCACACTATTACTCTCCATCATACTTATCTTTATTTATTTCTTCCGCCGTTATTTCGGCGCGGAACTAGTCTCACAGCGTTGCCAGCACACACGCAAAAAATACATCAAAACGTGCGCCTTGACCGGGAATCGAGTGCTACTAATTTGTTTGTACATACCATTATTACTTTCCGAAATATTCAACATTTAACAGCATTTTTGCCCCATTGAAATGAATGGGGGTGAGTGTTCAAAATGTGTCCAAAACCACTCATATTCAACCTCTTCCCATTCATTCATACATTCAGGTAGAAACTCCATTCAAACATTAAAACGTTCAGGAAACTTGGATGAATTCACACATGATTTCACAATTTTCATAACATTCATACTTTTGACACAATTACAGTTCAGACTTAATTGATTTTTCAGCTCCTCAGACAGTTTAACATGGGTGTGTATTGCGCCGGTCAGAGCGGGTGACGTCAGGTTAGAGCGGAGAGCAGACGAAAAAAATAAATAAATCTATTTTTAAAACTGCCATCCCGCCCACAATATTAACTCCACATACGTAATCTATACATCAAAATGTAGGTACACTTGTGACGGTCACATATATGGAAACAAACAGACTTATACTTTTGGATTTATGAGCCTCGAAGTAACAGCAGTGCAGACCCAAAGCCCGTATTTTCACGCAGTTTCAAGCTGTCACCCTGCTGCAACAGAAGGATTTCACCACTGATCACGCCATTTTAAAACTGCCATCCCGCCCACAATATTAACTCCACATACGTAAATATATACATCAAAATGTAGGTACACTTGTGACGGTCACATATATGTAACTATGGACTTTTTGATTTATGAGCCTCGGAATGACAGGAGTCCAGCCACTCTGTTTCAAGCAGTATTCATATTGCCGCCATTTTCTCACGGGGAATGTTCTAGAGCCCGAAGGGGCATGGCTATGGCCGCGCGCACAGAAGGGGCGTGGCTATGGCGGTGACGCCGTAGCCACGCCCCCTCGTCGCGCCAATGGCGGGGACGCCATAGCTACGCCCCCTCGCTAAACACAGAGACACACACACACGTGTGTTTAGGGGGCGTTTATGCTGTGTGTGTTTTTCAGTATAGGCCTATGTATTTTATGTTGTGTTTATGCTGTGTGTGTGCTTTGTGTATGTAATGGTTGATTTAAGATCAAGACCTAGTGATGACCTTGCTAATACAAAAGTAGTTTTATTTTTAGGTATTGTTAGTGTGCTAATGAAACATTACTTCAAAGTACATACGTGTATCTCTCTACTCCTCTCCTACACATCTGTGTCTCTACTCCTCTCCTACACATCTGTGTCTCTACTCCTCTCCTACACATGTTTATGTGTGTGTGTGTTATTGCTTGCTTATATGGCAGCAGGCACCCTCAAAGTTTCACTGGAATTTTTCTAGTTTCAAACTACTTTTCTAGTGTTTTAACTGTAACGGTGCGTTGAATTGTGTTTATGTTTACGATTGTGTGTGTGTGTGTGTGTACACGGAGTAAACCAAATGCAAGCTTGCCTTGAACTTTTCTTTGGGTATTAAGATACAGTGACACATTATATTTCCCCAGTCCTCTTGTCAAAGGGGCAAGATTAAAATTACATTTAAAAATGGCTTAACAGTTAATTACAGTATACAGTATACATTACACGAACACAACAAGAAGCAGGAAGACTTGTTTATTTCGTTTTGCTTACAAGGAACTGAAAAGCATAACGCCATGTTTTAGGTATTTCTTCTGATGTGAATAATTTGTTCGGCACAACTTCAGAGACCATGTGATTATGGTCATGGAAATTAAATGAAGTGATTGACTTTAATGTATTTATTTACATATCGTTTATCGTTTTTGATAACATGGATATTTTAATGAGGAGAAAACATGTGGACTTTATTTTTCTTTTTCCTTCTTATATATATATATATATATTTTTTTTTTTTCCTGTTCTGGGTTGGTTTTTTTAAATCAAATCTTTCATTCTGCTACCATGACAACAAGGAGAATGGGTGTGGAAGAGTCATCTTTATGCAGTCTAAACTGGTTCTCATCCACAAATCTGACAAACTGCACCAACAAGCGGAGAGTGTTGCCAAGACCTCCCAGCCCTCCTCGCTGTTCACTCCACAGAACCCACAGGAGCACCAACTGCTGATGGAATTATTCATAACACCCCGTCTTGAAATCTCATTCATATTTGTTTAAACTGTAAACATAGGTTGTCCTCATGCACTTTGATTTACCTCGATAGATGAGTTTTTGTCATTTCTTCAACTTTGATTTTCAATTGTGAACCCCCCCCCAGTTCACAAATAACTATAATCTCTATGGTTGTAAGAATTGTTCAGCGACAATTCTATGTCAACAGCCATTGTATGTATGCATGCTCGATCTTTTCTGGTTCAAAGCTACAAGTGACCTTGCAATGACCCGTTTTACACGCTAAAACATGCTGACTGCTGTTTACTTTAGGTATGTTTCCGTTTACATTTGTACATTTGTTTACATTTCATCTCAAAATGACGAAACAGACGAACATTCAAGAAAATCCATTGCCGACATCCATGACTGCAGTGACCAAAATGATGCAAATGTCTAAAAAAAACTTCTCCATTAGAGTGTGCAGCCAACCCTCTCTTTAAGTGAGGTCTGACACGATGTCAGGTTATGATTTGTTTTGTGGCGGTTATGACAATAATTTGGATCGTACGTTAAACCATTATTTACACTGATATCATACCATTTTTGTGACTATTATATGATATCTGGTTGGTTGGGATGGATGTGGGTTCATTTATTTAAGCGCGCCTCTTTCGGTTATGAGGAGCGTGGATGCAAATGGCTGTGGCGAGGCGGCGCGATGGGTGGCTAAAAGGCGGGGAGAGCTTGTCATGTTCAATTCATCTGCTTTAAACAGCTTAACAAATACACCCAATACGTCTTTTGTAATTGTGTTTGGGGGTGGGGGGACTGAAGTTTCATTTAAATGAAGTCTTTTCTAGTGCCTCTAGCTAAATTAATCTCACAAAAGTGAATATGAAGAGGATTTTTAGGTGAGTGTAATGGATATTTATGAGGAACAGGTGGCTATACTTTTCACTTCAAGGTGTAAGAAAAGATAGGCCGAAAGAGGCCTCCAATCAAATTGGGCCACATTTGAGCCAATGTAACATTACGACACATTACGATTGTAGTTGTATGAAAACGATAGGTTGGCTGATCAATTATGACAAAGAAACCAAAGGGGTCCTATAAGGCCCCATGGTTCTTGTTGCATGCCCTGGTGCCTTACAGTTG
The DNA here is from genome assembly GCA_002895965.2 of Coryphaenoides rupestris. Classification (NCBI taxonomy): domain Eukaryota; kingdom Metazoa; phylum Chordata; class Actinopteri; order Gadiformes; family Macrouridae; genus Coryphaenoides; species Coryphaenoides rupestris. Next base: position 3,708 of record PIJE02006298.1, read on the forward strand.
CCATCTCCGCAGTGTGAATAGTTGGACTACCTTCGCTATCCTGCACCCACAGGCCCGGTCATAAGGGGGGGAAGGATGCTTTGCCTCAATGGGCTAGTTGATTTTAAATATGTACATATTAATGCACTAGTAGTAGTATATATGTGATAGTAGCATATACAACTATAATGATTATATTAGAAACATTTGAAAATATAATTTGTTGAAATGGTATCACTCATGTTTATTTGTCTACTAACTTGAAAAAGTGTTGCAAGGCCTATTTGCTGAGCCTTTACCAGAGTTGAGCAAAGCATTGACCAAATCCCTACAAAGGCAAGAAATGTTTTCTTGAAAACTCAGTTAAAATAGCTCATAACTAACATTAAATAAAGTATAAGTATTCAAAAGTTCATGAGGCTACTCATGGCATTTACTGTATGATCTCAGAGAACTTGTGTGGTCGTCGGATGCTTGCTGCAGGCTTGACCAGGCTACTAGCCTCTATGGTGAGGTGGGTCTTATTCTAAATCCTCAAGCACCCCAGAGCACCATGCAGTAAGAAATCATCTCTGGAAACAAGTCCAGTTATGAGAACAAATCAGAACATGATGTAAGCACACACACAAAAAAAATGATCTCTTTAAACTTGCAAACCTTTTATTTTACATCTGAGGGAATATTTGAATATATATTTGTATTCAATGATTCACTGACCTTTTTCAGGGCAGTCCGCCCGGCCATTTATCTGTGCGGTATCACACGTGGACTTACAGTATGTGACTATTAAGCACAATGTGAATGAGTGAATGAATGCATGAATCAAAACCATAGACTGTAATCAAAATAAATGGTGTACACAGTGATCAGACCTGACCTGCCAGTGAGGAAGGGAGGAGTCAGTGGGCGGGGCCAATGCGCAGGTGGGCGGGGCCAAGGCGCTGCTGCTGAGCTGTCTTGCGGGGCTGCAGCCGGAATCACAGCTATAACCTATGAATAACCGGTTCCCTTTCTCCAAGTAACAAGTAAGTAAGTTGTGTGTGTTTGAGACTCAAATGTGTCTCAAAATGCGTGATCTGATTGCTATGTCGGCAGCTCACAAACAACATCCATCCATCCATCCATCCATCCATCCATTCGCGTCCGCTTATCCGGGTTCGGGTCGCGGTGGCAGCCGGCTAAGCAGGGCCCCCCAGGCTTCCTTTTGGAGGCCTACACCGCGATGGACGAGGACAGAGCCCACTGCTATGCAGACCTGAAAGCAGCACTGCTGACCAAGTTCGACATCTCCCAAGAGACATACCGGCAGCAGTTCCGATCATCGGCTGTACCACCGGGCGAAAGCCCCACCGAGACCTACCACCGCCTTAAGGGCCTCTACCGGCGCTGGATTCGACCGGAGCAGCACACCAAGGAGGAGGTTGGTGAGGCCATCATCTTGGAGCAGCTACTCCGGTTGCTCCCCTTCGAGGTGAGGACCTGGGTGAAGGAGCATGAGCCAACAGAGGGGCTTGCGGCTGCTAAGCTGGCGCTACAGTACCTCAACGCTCGGAGAGGAGGACCAGCGATACGCTCCACCAGTACAGCCCATCGACCAACATACCAGCCACCCCAGCCTAGGCCTGCCAAGAGATGGGATGGCCAGGGGTTTCCAGGTAACACCAGCACTGCCCCAGACCAACGAGTTCCGGGTAAGGATTTTGTTTGTTTCTATTGCCAGCAGCCAGGCCACAAAGCTTCTGTGTGTCCCATACGCAGAGCTAAGGTCACAGGTGCTTGCTATGCCCCCCGGCTGGAGGTTGGGCCCACAGGGGATAAGAGAGTGACAGTTCAGCGCTATAAAACTGTGGTTGTCAATGGCCAGCCGGTTACTGCTCTGTTGGACACGGGGGGGGGGGGGGGGGGGGGGGGAGGGGGGGGGGGGGGGAGGGGGGGGGGGGGGAGGAGGGGGGGGGGGGGGAGTGGGGAGGGGAGGGGGGGGGGGAGGGTGGGGGGGGGGGGGGGGGGGGGGGGGGGGGGGGGGGGGGGGGGGGGGGGGGGGGGGGGGGGGGGGGGGGGGGGGGGGTGGGGGGGGGTGTGGGGGGGGAGGGGAGGGGGGACACTGGAGTTTTATGTCGCTGGTTAAACACAGTCTGGTGCCAGTAAGCAGTGTGGACTATAGTCGACAAGAGGACATTGTATGTGTTCATGGGGATAAGCACCCTTATCCCAAAGCTGATGTAACTGTTACCGTTGATGAACAATCTTACCTGTTGACTGTTGGGGTGGTAGAAAACTTGCCTGTAGATGCCATCCTGGGATGGGATTTACCTGTGCTCATGGACTTACTACAGGACAAAGAACTGCCAGTGCAAACTGACTCTGGGGAGAAGGGGGAGGTCAATGTAAATGTTGTTTGTCCTGTGATCACTCGAGCCCAGGCGAAAGCCGGTGTCCAACCCCTCCCAGACCTTGACAGTAGTCTGTGTGAGGGTGGCAGTAAGGGGCCAAAAAAATCCCGCCGCCAACGCCGCTTTGAGAAACAGCTGTGGTCAACAGAACCTGAAAAAAAGAGTGTGCTGTCTAATATCATGTGGGAAGTACCTGAAAATATGTCTGTATTGCAGAGGGAAGATGAAACGTTGAAACCTTTGTTAGCTAAGGTGGTAGAAGGGGCAAATGAAAAGTGTGTGGGAAAGACAATGTTCATTGTTGATCAGGATGTGTTGTATGCAGTTGAGGAGGCCCATAGACGTCTTGTGATCCCTGCTAGCTGTAGATCCCTTGTCATGCACCTGGCCCACACACTCCCCTGGGCCGGACATCTTGGCCGCCATAAAACATTTCTTCGCACCAGTTCACGCTTTTATTGGCCCTCCATGTACACTGACATTCAGAAATATTGCGCCACATGCCCCACATGTCAGAAAACCTGCAGTACCCGCAAGTCTGATCGAGCTTTCCTGCAGCCACTTCCGGTCATCTCCATTCCATTCCGCAGGATTGCCATGGACATCGTGGGTCCTCTGGTGAAGAGCAGCGGTGGTCACCAGTACATCTTGGTTGTGTGTGACTATGCCACCCGTTTCCCAGAGGCCTTCCCCCTGCGCACCATCACCGCTCCTACGGTGCTGCGTGTTTTGGTACAGCTGTTCTCCAGAGTGGGGATACCAGATGAAATCTTGACGGACCAGGGTACCAACTTCACCTCCAGGTTGATGCAGCTCTTCCATAAACAACTGGGCATCTCAGCAATTAAGACCACGCCATACCACCCACAGACTGACGGCCTGGTCGAACGGTTCAACCAGACGCTGAAGAAGATGCTGCAGAAGTTTGTAGATGACACTGGCAAGGACTGGGACCGCTGGCTGCCATTCCTGCTCTTTGCTTATCGAGAAGTTCCCCAGGCCTCAACAGGTTTCTCCCCATTCGAGCTCCTATATGGCTGGGATGTACAGGGTCCATTGGATCTCCTCCGGAAGGGTTGGGAGGCTCCCTCTACCACTCCAAGTGACAGAGGGGTGGTGCAGTTTGTGCTGGAGATGAGGGATCGGCTGGCCAGATACCAGGGGGAGGCAGAGGTCAACCTGCGTGACACCCAGAAAAGCCAGAAGACCTGGTATGACCAACAGGCTCGGCACCGTGAGTTCCAGCCTGGCCAAAAAGTCCTGTTACTTCTCCCTTCCTCCAACAGCAAGCTCCTGGCAAAATGGCAGGGGCCATACACCGTCACCCGCAAGATGGGCCCGGTGACTTACGAGGTTCATCATCCAGAAAATAAGTCAAAACAGACCTACCATGTGAACCTACTGAAGGAGTGGAAGGAGCGTCCCATCCAGGCTCCAGGACAGGTTATGCTGGTGAGGGAGGTGGACGTAGAAGAGGAAGTGGGGGCGGACCTGCAAACCCTAACGATGACTGCTACTCCTGTGCTGACACATCTTCCAGTGGACGCATCTGTAGTCGGCTTTGGAGCAGTCTTGGCCCAAGGAGACCCGGGTGAGGAACACCCAATCCTCTATTTGAGCCGCAAGCTGCAGCCCCGTGAGACCAGGTATTCCACGGTGGAGAAAGAAGGCCTGGCCATTAAGTGGGCTCTGGAGAGCCTGCGATATTATTTGCTTGGACGGGAGTTTGATCTGGAAACTGACCACCGAGCTCTCACCTGGATCAACTCCATGAAAGACCACAACAGCCGCCTTACCCGATGGTACCTCTCACTCCAGCCGTTCAAGTTCACCATCCGGCACCGATCAGGCAAGGCCAATGTGGTTGCAGATTACCTTTCCAGGTTGCCGCACATCGTCAACCTCGGGGAGGAGGGGGATAATGTGACGGAGCGGCACCGTCACTTACGGCACTGATTGCGGGCGCACGCATACACCTACACACACACATTTCACCACTCATTCCCCGCCCTCTTCCGGTCTCGCAATCTAGTCATTAAACTCTATTATCTCTCTTCCCGTTGTTTTAGTAGCGCAACCAAGGGTGCACACTTGGGGGTTCTATCGCCTTTCATGCATACATTTACACAAACACTGTATTCACTCACCACATGTTTGGGTTATTTTGGGGTTAATATATATTTGGTAGGCAGCCTTTAGTTAGAAAATGTATTGATTGGTTGTTTATGTAATTGCTACGCCCAGTGGGAGGGGCTACTGGAAAAAGGGGGCCATTTTGTCCTGATGTGGGAGGGGCTACTGGAAAAAGGGGGCCATTTTGTCCTGATGTGGGAGGGGCTACCAAATAAGTTGTTTAGTTTTTATGCCAACAAAAAAAAGTCCAATCGGGACAGTGAGTTGGCCTGACTTGACTTCTGACTGCCCCTGGGCCATCTGACAACCCTTAGTCAGTCACCCAGTGTGCTGTGTATGACAACAAAGGTTGTGTTTTGTGCGCCGCTCTGATTGGCTCCCCAGCCCACCAGTACAAGCTGGCGGTGGAGCGCTATGAGTGGAACAAGCTGCAGAGTGTCAAGTCCATCGTCCCCATGATCCACCTGTCCTGGAACATGGCCCGCAACATCAAGGTGTCTGACCACAAACTCTTTGAGATGATCAAGTAAGAACGCACGCACGCACGCACGCACACTCTTCCATGTTGTGGGGTGGCAGTAGCTCAGGAGGTATAAGAGCGGTTGTCTGGCAACAGGAAGGTTGCTGGTTCGATCCCCGGGCTCCTCCCCCTCCTAGCTAAGTGTCGAGGTGTCCCTGAGCAAGACACCACCTAACCCTAACTGCTCCTGACGTGTTGGTTGTTACCTTGCATGGTTGGCACCGCCGTCGGTGTATGAATGGGTGAATGTGAGGCAACTGTAAAGCGCTTTGGATAAAAGTGCTGTATACATGCAATCAATTTACCATTGATGTTATCGCCAGTGTTTCAGATTTGATCATTACCCTTTTTTTTTTTTAAGATCAGTCAGGTGGGTCTAAGTGTGTGTGTGTGTGTGTGTTGTGTGTGTGTGTGTGTGTGGTGTGTGTGTGTGTGTGTGTGTGTGGTGTGTGTGTGTGTGTGTGTGTGTGTGTGTGTGTGTGTTGTGTGTGTGTGTGTGTGTGTGTTGTGTGTGTTGTGTGTTGTGTCAGGTTACTGTTTGCTGCGGACTCTGAAGCAGGTTCAGGTGGTCCGGGAGCTGCTTGCTGTCCGCGGGGAAGAGATGTTTGGGCATGGCCGGTCCCGGGACGAGCCCCGCGCACTACTGCAGCATCTGTGAGGTGAGCAGGCGCTCATCAAAGGTCACGCTGGCTCTGACTGCCCCCCTCCCTCCATTTGGGGAGGGGGGCAGCCCCCCGCCCCCAAATGCAATTTCACGAAATGAGACGAAATAATTCTAATGCTGCCAGTCAAACACAAACAGAAAGCCGAAAGACATTGTGGGGCGGCAGTAGCTCAGGAGGTAAGAGCGGTTGTCTGGCAACAGGCAAGGATTGCTGGTTTGATCCCCGGGCTCCGCCTCCTAGCTTATAAGTTCGAGGTGTCCCTGGGCAAGACGCCACCTAACCCTAACTGCTCCTGGTGTGTTGATTGTTACTTGCATGGTTGGCACCGCCGTCGGTGTATGAATGGCAATACTGTATAAAGTGCTTGGATAAAAGCGCTAAGAAATGCAATCCATTCTTACCATTTACCTGCCTCTCTCTGGTGTGGTGTCAGGTGGAAGTGTTTGACTGCTGTTTTGTGACGAGTGAGAGCAACAGCAAGAAGACGTACGTGGTGCACTGCAGGACTGTGCCCGCCGCGGCAGCGCCAATCTGGACAACTTTTGTGGTGCTGGAGCAGTACAAGACAGAGGACCTGATGCAGGTCTACGACCAGTTCACACTGGTGAGCAAACGCCACTCTTGTCTGTGTGAGTGAGTCATTAGCCATTACAAGCGGCCTCACCCTGTAGCAACCGTTTGGCTGGCTGATCTACCCAGCATACATCTGGGTGGGACACTCCCGCTGAAACCGCTCAGAATAACTCATCACACATGATTGAGTGCATATGTTGAAGGAGGAAATCTTAATGGTTTATTTTCGGTAACAGGCCAGTCCTCTGCCGTCCTCGTGATGAAAACATGGTATTGTTCTGCCGACCACCAGAACCCTGACGGACCCGACGGAACACTCTGGAAACCATTCCCTTGTTTCTGATATTCAGGAAGTGAGCTGGCAGTCCTCCTCCTCCTCCCCTGCGCTCTGTAGCTATCCCCCCATAAGGCAGCTATGTGAAAGCTGTGTGTCTATGCAACCTGCCCCTGCCCCACCCACCGACCCGTTGAGCGCACTGCCTCCCCCCAGTGGACTGGAGGGTGAATGGCAGGCAGCCTCTTCTCTCTTCATCACCATGACCAGTTCTACTGCTGGCCCAGCTGGACTTCTCAAGAATAAACAGACGACAACAACTATTAATAATAGAAGAATCGTTTTGTATATATTGTGTTACAACTGGCAAACGGCATCACATAAAGACTACTGACACGCTAATCCAACCAACCCCTCCCCCCCTCCTTTATTTTGTATTGCGTTAGCGGCTTCACACATGAGTTTTGGCTCTTCTCCCCACCCCCCCAGTAACTAGCATAGCTGGACTTTTATGTTAGATGGCTAGAGGTCTCCTTGGACAGGAGACACACGATGCGAAGAGAAAACTGTTTTGTAATGTGAAGTCGAGTGACATGTTGATTGCAACATTTCCCTCCCGTTTTTAATAGCTTTTATTGAACGTTTCAGCGTGTTTTTGATTTGTTGGAACGTTTTGTTTTGTTTTGTTTTGGTTTGAGCTGGCTTTGCTTTTCTCTGGTTAAAAAAGGGTAATTAGTTGGAAAGAAACAGAAGCGTGAAGTCATAGAGAAAAGTGGGGTTGCACACAGACAAAGGGATAAACTTTTTTCTAATTTTGATGTAAATTTACACTATTTATAAATGCATATTTATTGCTTGAAAATATTTGTTGATGGAATGGTGTAATGCTGGAATTTTTGTTGCCATTCAATTTTGAAAGAACCTTGTCACGTTGCCTGTGGCATCTTGTACGTTTTCTATATCAACAGCATTGTACAGAGACCCTCCTTGAAATGGTTTTATTGTTTGAAGGATGTTTTATGCGTCAATAAACAAAAAAAAAATGATTTACATTTTTTGGCTTCTTCGCTGCTATTTTTACACATCCCATTCGTCTTTGCTGAATGATTAAATGCCAGGTTATTTATTAAAGGAACTCAGTAGACTGATTGCTTCCACCGTCTCGTGGACCCGTCGGTTCCCAGGAATGCATATTCTTAATTTGGTTGAGACTTCAAACTTGGATTGCTTTGTACTTAATAACTTGTGCGGAATAAGATGACAATATATCTCTGAGGAAAACTGCTTTTACGAAAATGGCATGAGAAAATGGAAAGATGTTTTTTCGGTGATATTTAAAAAATAAAAAAAAAGGTTCAAACAAGGTGAAATTCAAGTCAGTCAAAGCAATTACCGTATGAGTACATCTGTACTCTGTACCATTACTATAGAACAGTGCAGTATCCCGTCCACTGCCGCCGCGTCAGTCGGATCCCGAGCCTGTGACAAAGACATCATCCCTCATTAAATGTTCCCAGGGTGTACAGTCGATCCATCACTGTGTTGTCGGGTTATAACTTGTTTTGCCAAAAAAAAATTGTATTATTCCTTCCCAAAGACATCAAACACGCTACTGATGTTTGTGTGATTTATCGGGTTTGCTTTTACTTGATCTGTGGGGAACAGAGTTTTCTCTCCAGGTTGTTCTGTGGTAATTCAGCTTTGCTGTTTGTTTTTACCGTTCTTGTTTACGCATTGGGTACAACAGTTGTAACATTCCAAAGAAGTAGGCCTATGATTTAATGGCTTACTGGCGACAGTTTCTAAAAGTAACGGCTCGAGTGGGTTTCCTTTTAACTAATGACCCATTCTTGGAAGACTAAATCATATAAATTAGGTGACAATGCAGCGTCTGTGTGCATGGATGTGGCTCCTCTCCACCCTCCCCCCAGCTCCTCCTGTGACCCCTCCCCCTCCCTATTCTATATATTCTATAAATCTATAAATGAATCACGACTGCTTGGATAGAAGTTCACTTTGCACAGAAACCATGTAATAAGATACTGGAGTTTGGGAAGTACTTAAATCAGAATGATAAGTATGTCGATTTTTTTTGGTGAATATTTAAAAAAAAAGTGCTGCCCACAATTATTGACTTTACATAAAACGGTTAGGTGTAGTAAGTGGGACCCTGTGATTGCCGACTACTACAGCAAACAGAATGAGAAAAAGTCATTTTGTTGATTTTTTGTGATTATTTAAAAATATATATTCGCTGCCCCGCCCACAATTTTGGACTTTTCATAAAACGGTTAGGTGTAGTAAGTGGGACCCTGTGATTGCCGACTACTACAGCAAACGGAATGAGAAAAAGTAATTTTGTTGATTTTTAGTGATTATTAAAAAATATATATTCACTGCCCGCCCACAATTTTGGCCTTGTGTAGTAAGTGAGACCCCTAGATTGCCGACTACTACAGCAAACAGAATGAGAAAAAGTTATTTGGTTGATTTCTAGTGAATATTTAAACAACAAAAATCACTGCCCCGCCAAAAAAGTTGGACTTTTCAAAAAATGGTCACTTGTAGTAAGTCACCCACTGCAATTTGCGACTGCTACAGCAATCAGAATGATACAACATAATTTTGTAGATCTTCAGTCAATATTTCTCAGAAAAACTTTAGACTTGTGCCATGTAATTTTCCCTTTCAATGACATTTGTAGTAAGTAACGCACTCTAATGTGAAGTTTATACAGCCACCAGGATAAGAAAGGCCATTTTAGGGATGTTTACATTTACATTTAGGGCATTTGGCAGACGCTTTTATCCAAAGCGACTTACAAAGAGTACATTTGTTGAAGGAGAGGCAGCAATATATCACTGTGGTACCTGAAGATAAGAATAGAGCTGTTTTCGAGCATTCCTATTTACGAGACGAATAGAACGAGTTTCATAATTGCCAAGTTGCCTGCATAAGTAGCTGGGCAGGCGTGCAATTCTAAGCATGATACAACATCTGAGAATGAACAACAATGCTAAGTGCCATTAATAAGTGTTAAGACATATAAACACGCAGGTTAGTGCTGGGGGGGTTATGTAGAGTCCAGGTGAACTCTGAACAGGTGGGTCTTGAGTCTCTTGTTAAGGAGGGGGGTTATGTAGAGTCCAGGTGAACTCTGAACAGGTGGGTCTTGAGTCTCTTGCGGAAGCTGGCGAGCGACTCGGCCGTCCTGACGTGAGCCGGGAGCTCATTCCACCACTGAGGAGCCAGAACCGTGAAGAGTTGGGACTTGGAAGAGCGATGTTTGGCTGTTTTTAGTGAAGGCGGTACCAGTCGTTTGGCAGAAGTTGCCGAGCGGAGTGCTCGGGCTGGGGCGTAGGGTCTGACTAGTGTTTGGAGGTAGGTAGGGGCGGTTCCGTTGACAGCCATGAAAGTCAGTACCAGTGTCTTGAATCGAATGCGAGCGATTACCGGGAGCCAGTGGAGGTTGCGGAAGAGGGGGGTTACATGGGAGAATTTAGGTAGGTTGAACACGAAGGCGTGCTTATTTATGGATTTAGTGATTCTCCTTCTAAAACTGGGAATTTCTTATAAATGTGCCTTTGATTAAGTGTAAAAGTGATTATAGTCTATTCATTTTCATTGACTGGCATGTCAAACGAACAACCATGAAATGTGTAGTTTACAGATGGTCCCTTACTCAGACCGTAGGAGAAATGTGTAGTTTGCAGACGGTCCCTTACTCAGACCGCGGTCTCCAGGAACAGCTGGAAGGACCTGAGGTAGCGCTCGTCGTCATCCACCAGATTCTTCATGGGCGATGCCATCGTGACTAGTGACGTGATTATTTATGATCTTTGGTTAGTACAAAAAGAGAAAGACATGCGGCGTTTGTTTAATGCATTACGCGAACGTAATGCTGTGTAATGCCTCGATAAGAAAAGGCCTATAGATCGGAACTGCGCAGGTGGAAATGTTGTTATTGTTATTGTGTGGGTGGGTGTTATTATTAGGGCGCCTTTGCAATGCAAAGCACACTATTACTCTCCTGCATACTTATTATTTATTCTTCCGTACATTTTTCGGCGCGGAACTAGTCTCACGGCGTTGCCAGCACACACGCAAAAAATACATCAAAACGTGCGCCTTGACCGGGAATCGAGTGCTACTAATTTGTTTGTACATACCATTATTACTTTCCGAAATATTCAACATTTAACAGCATTTTTGCCCCATTGAAATGAATGGGGGTGAGTGTTCAAAATGTGTCCAAAACCACTTCATTTTACAGCACTTTTATCCAAAGCGCTTTACAGTTGCCTCACATTCACCCATTCATACACCGACGGCGGTGCCAACCATGCAAAGTTGCCACCGCCAACACGTCAGGAGCAGTTAGGTTTAGGTGGTGTCTTGCTCAGAGACACCTCCACACTTAGCTAGGGGGAGCCCGGGGATCGAACCAGCAACCTTCCTGTTGACAGACAACCGCTCTTAGCTCCTGAGCTACTGCCACCCACAACATGGAAGAGTGTGCGTGCGTGCGTGCGTGCGTTCTTACTTGATCATCTCAAAGAGTTTGTGGTCAGACACCTTGATGTTGCGGGCCATGTTCCAGGACAGGTGGATCATGGGGACGATTGACTTGACACTCTGCAGCTTGTTCCACTCGTAGCGCTCCACCGCCAGCTTGTACTGGTGGGCTGGGGAGCCAATCAGAGCGGCGCACAAAACACAACCTTTGTTGTCATACACAGCACACTGGGTGACTGACTAAGGGTTGTCAGATGGCCCAGGGGCAGTCAGAAGTCAAGTCAGGCCAACTCACTGTCCCGATTGGACTTTTTTTTGTTGGCATAAAAACTAAACAACTTATTTGGTAGCCCCTCCCACATCAGGACAAAATGGCCCCCTTTTTCCAGTAGCCCCTCCCACGTCAGGACAAAATGGCCCCCTTTTTCCAGTAGCCCCTCCCACTGGGCGTAGCAATTACATAAACAACCAATCAATACATTTTCTAACTAAAGGCTGCCTAAACCTCAAATATATATTCACCCCAAAATAACCCAAACATGTGGTGAGTGAATACAGTGTTTGTGTAAATGTATGCATGAAAGGCAAGTGTGCCCCCACCCTTGGTTGCGCTACTAAAACAGAACGGGAAGAGAGATAATAGAGTTTAATGACTAGATTGCGAGACCGGAAGAAGGCGGGGAATGAGTAGTGAAATGTGTGTGTGTAGGTGTATGCGTGCGCCCGCAATCAGTGCCGTAAGTGACGGTGCCGCTCCGTCACATTATCCCCCTCTGCCCCGAGGTTGACGATGTGCGGCAACCTGGAAAGGTAATCTGCAACCACATTGGCCTTGCCTGATCGGTGCCGGATGGTG
>PIJE02006299.1:12500-15610 GCA_002895965.2 Coryphaenoides rupestris
TCCCTCTTCTCATTGTTCGAACACCTCCACCACCACCACCTCCACCACCTCCACCAACACCATCTGTAACTTGGAGCGGTCCACTTTGTGAATTCGGATCAGAACAGACGGGGACGTGGAGACACCCAGAGATCGGAGCCATAATCTGAATCTGAATCAGAACAGCTTCATTGCCTCAGTCAAGGAACGTGCTTTTGTGAAGTTGGATGATGGAGAGATGGATGGATTGTATATGTCTTCGCTATTCTCCAGTTATTCTCTAATCTCCAGCTCCATCTTCTCTCTCTCCTTCTCCTCCTCTTCCTCCTCCTCTCCTCTTCTCTCTCTCCTCCTCTCCTATCGTCTGCTTCTCTTCTCTATGCTCCTCTTGGTCCCTAAACGGGTTCTTTGGTTTTAATGTTTATTTAATGTTACTCCTTCAGACCCTTGGCCATTGTGTGTGTGTGTGTGTGTGTGTGTGCGTGCGTGTGTGTGTGTGTGTGCGTGTGTGTGTGTGTGTGCATGTGTGTGTGTGCGTGTGCGTGTGCGTGTGTGTGTGTGTTTGTCAGGACTGTCCACGCATGTTTACCCCGCTGCCAGTCCAGCCAGCGCAGCAGATTGCGGTGATTTCCAGCCAGCTGGTCCGGCCGGCGGGTCCATCCATCAACCCCCGCGCCAAACAACGTGCGCATGGGGGGGATCCCTCATCCCACCAATCAGCATCCGTAACGAGGTCCCCTCGGCCAATGGGCTCGCAGGACCGCTGCCGCTTCCTGTGCTTGGCTGACGGGCTAACGGCGGGGCTTAATGGCGCCCGTGATCGCTGTAAATAAAGGCATATGTTGGGCTGGGCTTGGCGTGCGCCGGGCCGAAGGTGTTTGTTGTGTCGTTTGTCAGATGCTAGCTTGTGGCGCGCCGCGGCGGTGCCACCACAGCATGTTCCCCTGTCTTAGCGATTACACGTCAAGCTAACAACGATGTTTGATACCGCGTCAGGCGCTAGCTGGCCCACGGCTTGTCCTCGCTGTTACACACCAAGCTAACAACGAAGTTGGCTACGTCGTGAGTTGCTAGCCGTTGAAGTACCAATCCCTACGTTGGCCCACAGCATGTCCTCTCTGTTACATGTCATGCTAACAAGAAAGTTGGCTACGGCATCAGATGCTAGCTCGTGATGCGCAACCACGGTGGCCCATAGAACGCCCTAGCCGTTATACATCAAGCTAACGACGAAGTTAGCCGCGGCGTCAGTCGCTAGATGGTGGTGTACCGCCCCTGTGTTGGCCCACAGCATGTCCGAGCTGTCACACGTCGTGCTAACGTCAATTTAGCCACAGCGTTGGAAGCTAGGATCTCCCAACCAGCATCCACCCACCCACCGGCATGGATCTAACAATAGTTAATTTCAGTGTCTACTCTGGGGCATACTGGTCTGGAAACACCAGAGCAGAGTCCTGTTGGAGCGGGAACACCCAAACCTCACCCACCCACCCACCCGGTTCATCTAGAGGGATCCACATCGGCAGTTTAACCGCTCAGACATCGGTCCGAGGAACGGTACGAAGGGTTTAAAGAGGTCATGGACAACTAAAATAACACTCCGAACAGGGGAGCCATGGGAGATTTGAGTTGGAGTTTTGGAAAATCAACAGCCATCTTTTTGGGGGTTTTTTAATCCCTCTCCCCAATGGATCCTCGCTGTGATTCAGAATTTGTAGTTGTTGTTGTTGTTGTTGTTGTTGTTGTGAGCTCATTCTCTGTCTTGTTCTTGTGTTGTTTCCCTTGTAAGGCGTTTGAATTGCAGTTTAGTAGGAAACGTGTTCTATAAATAACGTTTGATTGACTGATTCATCTCCCAGGAGCGACCGCGCCCTCTGTGGGCCTGCGGGGATTTAAAAGGAGACACAAATGAATGGATTGAGTAAATGGATGTGTTTGATGTTGTCCTCATAGTGTTTTCCTTTTAAGCTACTTTGCTCAGTATTTTGTGTCAATGCATGTAGAATTACCTGAACATTGTCGTAATGAAACTTTAAATATGTTCTGAGTCGATAGAAGACACGAACATAAACAAGCCAATAGAGACACTGACATTTCGATTTAATCGATTCTATTACATATGGCATTTGGTGGCGGCTTTTATCTCAATCCGCAACAGCGTACATGTCTTAGCATGGGCGGCCACCAGAGGGAGTGAAACCCCTGAAGCCTCATTTATAGTTGCCTGTGTGAACCTCGCGCTCACGGTTCATCCAGCAGTTTGTCATGTTCCTCTGAGAATGAGAAGCTCCACAACCAGGGTGCACAGACCGCCGTCCACCGTAATGGGATGGCCAAGCGGTGACCGTAAATGCTGTGACTTCGCTTAACCCCCCGGCAGTGTTAGCACCGCGCTCTACCTGTTCAATAAAATATTCCTGTTAGGGTCGGCGCTCCGTGTTACAGCTTACATCTCCCGGCTGCCGATAGCGCCGTAGCCCCGCCCCCTTGCAAAATATGCCAGGTATTAGCACAAATGTACCGGCTACATTTGAGCGCTCGTCATCCTCCACCACCACCACCTTCATCATCACCACCGCCACCACTTCCACCACCACCACCACCTTCACCACCACCTTCACCACCAACACCACCTTCATCATCCTCCACCACCTTCATCACCACCACCACCGCAAAATACTCAATCAAATAAATACAAATTACGGGGGGGTCGCCAAAATGTCCGCTCTCGGAAAAAGCGAAGAGCTGTCAGGTAAGTGACTTCTTGTGGGCTCACCCGGTTGCTAGCTAACACGTTTACTGCTACGTCTCTTCTCAAAGTTCACGGTATTTGACCCCCAGCCTCCTCCTACGTCACGGTTTGGAAGCGCTCTTAGACGTTGACTCTTAAAAACACTCACACACTCACCTGAGGGTCTGAGGGTTTCTGCCACATCAGCGCGAGCTACGTGAGCGATTGTATTTTGAAGTGAAAACGTCAGATTTTTGTGTGGGGTGGGGGGGGGGGGTTTTTTTACAGTTTAAGTTCCCCCCCCAAGAAAGTGTGTCGCGGCGGTGACAGTTCCCCCGGAGAGCATATGAATTTTGATGTAGTCCCAGGGCGATACGAGCGCTCAAATGTAGCCGGTACA
>PIJE02006301.1:0-7500 GCA_002895965.2 Coryphaenoides rupestris
CTTAGGCCTCTAACCTGACCTTTTGACTCTCGGTTACCTGGCGATGTTCCCTCCTCCCTCTTCGTCGGCTTCGACGGGGCAGCTCGTTGATGGCTGCCCGGCCAAGCCGTATTGTTGCAATGTTTGCCACCATGACACTCTAAGTGGTGCATGTGTGTGTGTGCGTTGCGTGACGTGCGTGTGAGTGCGTGTGTGCTGCCTCAGTGTTGTGTGTGTGTTGTGTGCTGTGTAATGACGATTGCATTTCTTGCCATACTATTACTTTATATTCCAACTTAATAGTTATGGCATCTTCTAATAGTTTATGCCCTTTATAAATCTTTATTATTTATGTTGACAATAAAATATATATACATTGTGGTTGTGAGTGTGTGTGTGTGTGCTGTGTGGCGTGTGCACGTTTGCGGAGTGTGTGTGTGGTCTCAACATCTCCAGCTTACATTAGCACAGCCCCCAGCGGAAACAGGGGTCGTAAGGGCCCTCAACACACACACACACACACACCTTGTCTCTGACACACACAGTGTCTCTGACTTGTCTAACACGCCTACCTGCTCCTTAATGACCTGTCTCTGTACCGTCTAACCCCTACCTTATCCTTAAGACCCGTCTCTGTACTGTCTAAACCCCTACCTTGCTCTTAATGACCCGTCTTGTTACTGTCTAAACCCCCTACCTGCTCCTCTAATGACCCGTCTCTGTACTGTCTAACCCCTACCTTGCTCCTTAATGACAACGTCTGCTGTTACTGTCTAACCCCTACCTGACTCCTTAAATGACCGCGTCTCTAGTACTGTCTAACCCCTACCTGTCTCCTTATGACCCGTCTCTGTACTGTTCTAACTCCTACCTACTCCTTTAATGACCCGTCTCTGTACGTCTCACCCCTACCTCCTCCTTAATGACCCCGTCTCTGTACTGTCTAACCCTACCTGCTCCTTAAATGACCTGTCTCTGTTACTGTACTAACCCCTACCGCTCCTTAATGACCCGTCTCTGTACTGTCTAACCACCTAACCTTGCTCCTTAATGACCTGTCTTGTACTGTTCTAACCCTACTGTTCCTTAGATGACCTGTCTCTGTACCGTCTAACCCCTACCTGCTTTCCTTAATGACCTTCTCTGTACTGTCTAACCCCTACCTTGCTCCTTAATTGGACCATGTCTCTGTACTGTCTAACCCCTACCTGCTCCTTAATGACCTGTTCTCTGTACTGTCTAACCCCCTACCTGCTCCTTAATGACCCGTCTCTTGTACTGTTCTAACCCCTACCTGCTCTTAATGGCCCGTTTCTCTGTAACTGTCTAACCCCTACCTGCTCCTTAATCACCCGTCTCGTACTGTCTAACCCCTACCTGCTCCTATAATGACCCGGTCTAATGTATGTCTAACCCCTACCTGCTCCTTAATGACCTGTCTCTGTTACTGTCTAACCCCATACCTTGCTCCTTAATGACCCGTCTCGTGTACTGTCTAGCCCACTACCTGCGTCTTCTATCGCTAAAATCAGTGCCAGACATTAAATAATCAACCTCACCAAAACCAAAACTAAAGCCTGTTGAGAAACACGAGACTTGCCGTCACGGGGGAAAAGCAGGTCGGAGGCTTTCAAGCCTTCCCCCACTGGGCATGATTGCCGTCGTTACAATAAGTGTAAACACCACCACTCCCGGAGCCCGTCCCTGCCGGCCGCATCGGACAGCGTGCACGTGTTAGGAGTCGTTAGTGCGGGCCCCGCGTGGACTTTGCCGCGCGCGGCGGACACCTCGGGCCCCGGTCCAGAGGGCGACGTCCGAGTTTTGATTTAGATTCTCTGCTTCCATAAAGTGCTGTTGCGGTGATTGCTGGGAGGGGGAGCCTTAAATGGCGACTTTTGGAGGGATATAAATGGCGAATGTTGTTGACCGTATAGCGGTTTATTTTAGCGATATTATTCAGCGCTTCTCCGATCGCCTCCGAGAGAGAGCGGAGGCCCGGCGCCTGCCATAAGGACTCACATTAGCGGTTACGTAACGTTCGGACGAGAGGCATCATCCGTCTTATTAGGAGCCGCAAATCCATCTCCTCCTCGGCCTTGCATCTTTGTACCCCTCAGAACGGCGACGGCCGCACCTCGCCTTTAGTTCCAGGGAAATGCTGGACATTGTGCCTCGAAATCTATTGCCAGGCCTGATGTTCATGTTGCGAATCTAATTAATAGGCCTGCGCTGTTCCAGTTATTAGTTTAGTCTGCTGTTCTATCTATTAGTTAGTCTGATTTATAATCTTATTAGTTTGTCTGCTGTTCTGTTCTTATCTATTAGTTAGTCTGCTGTTATAATCGTATTAGTTGAGTCTTGCTGTAATATAATCTATTAGTTAGTCTGCTGGTCTTATGTCTTGTTTATAATCTATTAGTTAGTCTAATGCTGGTAATATAATCTATTAGTTAAGGGTTCCCGCTTTTTTTCGTTCTATCTATTAGTTAGTCTGCGTTATAATCTTATTAGTTAGTCTGCTGTTTTTAGTCTTGCTGTCTCTATCTATTAGCTTAGTCTGCTTTATAATCTAATTAGTTAGTCCGTGTCTGTTCTAATCTATTAGTTAGTCTTGCTGTTAAATCTTATTAGTTAAGTCTGCTGTTCTGTTCTAAATCTATTAGTTAGTTGCTGTTATAAATCTATTAGTTAGTCTGCTGTTCTAATCTTTAGTTAGTCTGCTGTAAATCTATTAGTTAGTCTGCTGTTCTGTTTCTAATCTATTAAGTTAGGTCCTGCTGTATAATCTATTAGTTAGTCTGCCTGTTTAATCTATTAGTTAGTCCTGCTGTTATAAATCTATTAGTTAGTCTCTGTCTGTTCTAATCTATTAGTTAGTCTGCTGTTATAATCTAATTAGATTTATTCTGCTTCTTTCTAATCTATTAGTTAGTTCTGCTGTTATAATCTAGTTGATTAGTTGGCTGTCTGTTTAATCTATTAGTTATTCTGCTGTATTAATCTATTAGTTTAGTCTGCTCTGTATACTAATCTATAGTTAGTTCCTGCTGTTATAATCTATTAAGTTTAGTCTTTGCCTGTTCTAATCTATTAGTTATTGTCTGTATCTTTAGCTGCTGTTATAATCTATTAGTTAGTCTGCTGTTATCATCTATTAGTTAGTCTGTCTGCTAATTCTATTTAGTTTAGTCTGCTCTGTATTCTATATTGTCTGCTGCTATCTATTAGTTAGTCTTTAGATTCTTATAGTTTTAGTCTGCTGATATATGTTAGTCTGCTGTTTAATCTATTAGTTAGTCTGCTGTATATAATACTATTAGTTAGCTCTGCTGTTCTAACTATTAGAATTTAGTCTGCTGTTCTAAATCTATTAGTTTGTCTGCTGGTTACTAATCTATAGTTATTCTGCTGTTATAAATCTTATTAGTTAGTCTGTCTGTTTAATCTATTTAGTTAGTCTGCTGTTATAATCTATTAGTTTAGTTCTTGCTGTTCTAATCATTGTTAGTCTTGCTGTTATAATCTATTAGTTAGTCCTGCTTGTTTATAATCTATTTTAGTTTATTCTGCTTTTCTAAATCTATTAGTTAGTCTGCTGTATCTATTAGTTATCTCTTCTGCTTCTAAGTCATTGTAGTCCTGGTTATAATCTATTAAGTTAAGTCTGCTGTTCTGTTTAATCTATTAGTTAGTCTGCTGTTATAATCTATTAGTTTGTTAGTTTTTCCTGCGGCGATGTTTTGTGTTATGGCTCGTTTCTTGGTTTATTCTGTGGAACGCTCTATGATCTATTAGTCTGCTGTATATAATCTATTAGTTAGTCTGCTGTTAATAAATCTATGTTAAGTTAGTCTGCTGTTTAATCTATTAGTTATGCTTATATTCTTAGTGTGTCTGCTGTTATAAATCTATTAGTTAGTCTGCTGTTCTCATCGTTGTTCTGTTCTAATCTATTAGTTGGCTGCTGTTATAATCTATTGTAGTCTGCTGTTCTAATCTATTAGTTAGTCTGCTGTTCAAATTAGTATCTATAATCTATTAATTTAGTCTGCTGTTTATCTAATAGTTAGTCTGCTGTTTGATAATCTATTAGTTAGTCTTCCTGTTATAATCTATTAGTTATTCTTGCTGTTATATAATCTATTAGTTTCTGCTGTTATAATCTTATTAGTTAGTTGCTGTTATAATCTATTAGTAGTCTGCTGTTTATAATCTATTATTAGTCTGCTGTTATAATCTATTAGTTAGTCTGCTGTTTAACTTAGTAGTCTGCGTATATTTAGATTAGGCCTGCGATAACTAATTGTCTGCGTTATCTGTTAGTGCTGATCAATGTCCCTAATGCTATTAGTTAGTCTGCTGTTATAATCTATTAGTTAGTCATTGTTTCTGTTATAATCTATTAGTTAGTCTGCTGTTAAATCGTATTAGTTAGTCTGCTGTTTGTCTTTGTTCTAGTATGCTATTGTTAGTTGCCTGTTTTATAATCTATTAGTTAGTCTGGTCTGTTCTAATTTATTTAGTATTAGTCTGCTGTTATAATCTATTATTTAGTTCTGCTGTTATAATCTATTAGTTAGTCCTGTTGTTATAATCTATTAGTTATTCTGCTGTTATAATCTATTAGTATCTGCTGTTATAATCTATTAGTTATCTGAATGTCTAATCTATTAGTTAGTCTGCTGTTATAATCATATTAGTAGTTTACATTAGTTATCTTACTGTTCTAATCTATTAGTTAGTGCTGGTTGTTGCTGTTAAATCTATTAGTTAGTTCTGTCTGTTTATAAACTAATTAGTTAGTTCTGGCTGTTATAATCTTTATGTAGTTCTGCTGTTATAATCTATTAGTTTAGATCCTACTGTTCTAAATCTTATTAGTTAGTCTGCTGTACTAATCTATTAGTTAGTCTGCTGTTATAATCTAATTAGTTAGTCTTACTGGTTATGATCTATTAGTAGTCTGCTGTTCTAATCTATTAGTTTAGTCCTGCTGTTTAATTATTAGTTTAGTCGGCTGTTACTAATCCTATTAGTTATTCTTTGTTCTTAATCTAATTTAGTTAGTCTGCTGTTTAATCTATTAGTTAGTGCTGTCTGTTATAATCTATTAGTTAGTCTGCTGTTAAAATCTATTAGGTTATCTGCTGTTATTAGTATAGTCTACTAGTTATATCTGTTAGGTTATAATCTTTAGATTTTATTCTAATCTATTAGTTAGTTTCTAGCTGTTATAATCTACTTAGTTAGTCTGCTATATCTACAATCTTATTAGTTAGTCTGTCTGTATATAATCTATTAGTATTCTGTGTTCTACATCTTATAGTTATTCTCTGTTATAAATCTATTAGTTAGTCTCTGTTAATCTATTAGTTAGGTCTCTGCTGTTATAATCTATTAGTTGTCTGCTGTTATGATCTTTATTAGTCCTGTATTTTAAGTCTGCTGTTTAATCTATTAGTTTAGTCTGCTAGTTTAAATCTATTAGTTTATTCATGCTGCTATTAGTATCTGTGTATCTATTGTTATCTCTTCTGACTTTAGTTCTAATCTACTTAGTATACATCTATTATTCTTATTATTCTGCTGTTTTCTTATTAGGTATCTATTAGTTAGTCTGTCTGTTATAATCTATTAGTTTATCCCTGCTGTTATAATTTATTAGTTAGTCTGCTGTTCTAATCTTTAGTTATTCTGCTGTTCTAATTATTAGTTTAGTCTTGCTGTTATAATCTATTAGTTAGTCTGCTGTTCTTTATAATCTATGTTAGTCTGCTGTTTATATTATTAGTTTAGTCTTGCTGGTTGCTAATCTATTAGTTAGTTCTGCTGTTATAATTATTAGTTAGTCTGTGTTTATAATCTATTAGTTGTACTTCTCTGTTCTAATCTATTTAGTTAGTTCTGCTGTATTAATTCTATTAAGTTAGTTTCGTGCTTGTTATATCTATTAGTTATTCTGCTGTTCTTTAATCTATTAGTTAGTCCTGCTGTTATAATGCTCATTAGTTATAGTCTGCTGTTATAATCTATTAGTTTAGTTGCTGTTCTGTTCTAATCTATTAGATTAGTCTGCTTGTTTATATCTATTAGTTAAAGTCTGCTTTATAATCTATTAGTAGTTCTGCTGTTATAATCTATTAGGTTTGATGTTCATCTATAGTTAGCTGTAGTTAATCTATTAGTTTTCTGTGTTTAATCATTGTTATTTTCTAATCTATTAGTAGTCTGCTGTATATAATACTATAGTTAGTCTTTGCTGTTATAATCTATTAGTTAGTTCTGCTGTTCTATTCTATTAGTTATTCTGCTGTTCTAAATCTATTAGTTAGTCCTGCTGTTATTAAAATCTATTAGTTAGTCTGCTGTTCTTAATCTATTAGTTTATTCTGCTGTTTAATCTATTAGTTAGTCTGCTGTTATAATCCTATTAGTTAGTCTGCTGTTTAATCTATTAGTTAGTCTGCTGTTATCAATCTATTAGTTTTCTGCTGTTATAACATCTATTAGTTATGTCTGCCGTTATAATCTAATATTTAGTCTGCTTGTTATAATCTATTAGTTAGTCTGCTGTCTCTATTTAGTTAGTCTGCTGTTATAATCTATTAGTTAGTCTGCTGTTTTAAATCTATTAAGTTATTCTGCTGTTCTAATATCTATTAGTTTATTCTGCTGTTACTAATCTATTAGTTAGTCTGCTGTTATTAATCTAATTAGTTATTCTGCTGTTTAATTAATATCTCGTCTATTAGTTAGTCTGCGCTGTTCTAATCTATTGAGTTTAGCTCTGACTGTTATAATCTATAGTTAGTCTGCTGTTATAATCTACTTAGTAGTCTCTGTTATTAAATCTATTAGTTAGTCTGCTGTTATCAATCTATTTAGTTAAGTCTGCTGTTAATAATTCTATTAGTTAGTCTGCTGTTCTGTTCTAATCTATTAGTAGTCTGCTGTTTATAATCTATTAGTTTTAGTCGCTGTCTAAAAATTCTTAAAAAAATTTTAGTTAGGGGTTTCTTTGGGGGGCTTGTTCTTTTTTTTTTTCTTGTTTATAATTCTATTAGTTTAGTCTGGCTGTTCTAATCTATTAGTTAGTCTGTGCGTTCTAATTCTATTTAGGTTAGTAAAACCTTGCTGTTTCTGTTATAACTCTATTAGTTAGTCTGCTGTTCTAATCTATATAGTCTAGGTCTGCTGTTCTAATCTATTAGTTAGTCTGCTTCGTTCTGTTTATAATCTATTAGTTAGTCTGCCTGTTATAATCTAATTAGTTAGTCCTGCTGTTCTTAATCTATATAGTTAGTCTGCTGTTCTGTTATAATCTATTAGTTTAGTCTGCTGTTCTAATCGTAATTAGATTAGTCTGCATGTTCTAATCTTATTAGTATAGTCTGCTGTTCTGTTATATATCTATTAGTTAGTCTGCTGTTTCTATCTACTTAGTTAGTCTGCTGTTATAATTCCTAATAGTTAGTCTGGCTGTTATAATCTATTAGATAGTCTTGCTGTTATAATCTATTT
>PIJE02006301.1:12500-15608 GCA_002895965.2 Coryphaenoides rupestris
TTTGCTGTGGTTTCACACGTCCGCCACGCCTCCCGGAGAAGCGGATTCAAAATGCCAATGGTTTTTATGTTGGTGGTTGAATTGCCGGTTGTTTTCTCAGGTCGGGTCATCGCAAAGTTCGAGCCTTTCACATGTCTATTGAGGGGTGAGGGGTGAGGGGTGAGGGGTGGGTGGTGGGGGGGCGGGTTAGACCGGATCCAAGATGGTGGACAAAAACGTCAGAAAGGTTCGGCAATTGTGTGGCAATTTGGTCCACATTTGCGGGAGTTACATTGGAAGTACAGTTAAATTTGCTCAGAACATCGGGATTCAAGTCTTGTTTGTTGTCTTTCACAAAAGTGCAGCGCTCAGCCAAATAGATTCTGAACAATTCTAGGTTTTCCCGTCGCCACGAACCATGCAGCGTGTTCCAGGAAAGGTTCAAACGACAGAAGTAGTAGGACAGAAAATAAACCGTTGCTCCGGGCAGAGTCTCTCAACGGGGAACCGCTCTCTCAACGAGATGCTAATGCCCAAGACACATCTGCAGAGCCACCAGGCGGCACCTCACCAGGGCTTAATAAGCAGAGAGAGAGAGAGAGAGAGAGAGAGAGAGAGAGAGAGAGAGAGAGAGAGAGAGAGAGAGGAGAGAGAGAGAGAGAGAGAGAGAGAGAGAGAGAGAGAGAGAGAGAGAGAGAGAGAGAGAGAGAGAGAGAGAGAGAGAGAGAGAGAGTGTGTTCTCTACCCCGGGAGATAGAGCCATGTCTCCGCTGAGGTGCGCAGGACGATTAGCCATTAGCGAAGCCGCTGTCATCTCGGTGCCCGGGGGGGCGGTCCCTGGGTGATGGAGATGGTAATGAGGCTGATGAACATGCGCCATTACGACCGCCAGGAGCAATAACACCGCCGCCGCCGCCGTCGTCACCGTCATCACCACCACTGGCAACGCTGGCGGTTAGAGTTACCATAATAGAGCATGACATGATTAGGGACCCGAGAGCCGCCTGCATTATGATGAGCGACTCATCCGTCAGACCGTTGATGTGTTGCACTTAAACGTTGTGGGAGACCTCTGATTGGTCGGTTTCATCGGTGCATCAATGACAAGTTTAACGGCGGGTTTTGTTCCGTGGTTATCTTTTTCAAACACCCTCCTTTGACGGCTGACGTTTGACGGGAACACTCTCGGTCACGTCGTCGTCCTAACTGACGGGAACTGAACGGAACCGCGCACCGCGAGTACCGTACCTTCGTTTTCATATCAACGGCACAACAGTAAATATGGACTCGCTGTTGATTCCGTTTCCAACCGCTGAGAACAGCACTAGCGTTTCAATGTTTTGTTGACTCGTTATTTGTACAGAATTTCAGATTGATTGAGCTATTTTAGTAGGTAACTTTATTGAGCCCAGATGGGACATTTGGGGGACCACAGCAGAGGCGAAGTACAAGACAGTCGAACAATAGCAGAAATATAAAATCTGAAAGAATAAAACGGCCCAAACTTTTAAAAGCAGTAGAAATGTGAAAGTATGCAATTGCAAAAATGAAAGTAAACATGTTGTGGACGTCGTCGGCGTTCTCCCTGTGGTCCTCGGATCAGATGCGTTGGTGTTTACTTGTATTGCTGATTAGATCGAGCCCTGAGCGGTTCGGACCGGCGAGGTCGCGGCCCACAGTTCCTCCTGCCGTTTGGTGTTTACCCAGAGACCGAACCCAGCGGGGCCCGGCCGTGCCGGAGGAGGAGGACGAGGATGAGGGCCCACTTCACCCCAGCAGCTGTCCCAACAAGCGATGGGGCCCCAAAAGAGAGAGACTTAGAGAGACTTACTCCCCTCCCTACACCCCTCTCTCTCTCTCTCTCTCTCTCTCTCTCTCTCTCTCTCTCTAAGCTCTTAAGTGCTGAAGGAGGAAGAACGACTTTCAAATGGCTCAACCTCGAGTACCCGTAAGCGACCACGTTGGCACCGAGACGCGCAAAAACCAACAACCTCCTCCTCGTGCGACGAGGAGCACAAAGCAGCGCTAAGCCGCCGCCGTGTTGTTGATCCACTGGCACAGAAGCCCGCAGCTCGCCGGTCACTTCCTCCCATTCAGATGGCAAAGGTCTCCCCTTTCTGTAAAGTGGCATCTTGGCCCCCGACCGACGGTGCGAGGGGGCCGGGGGGGGGGCCTGGGTTTGATCGCGGCGCAGGAAGCAGCGTGTGACCTACAACAGGAAGTGGCGGCAGGAAGGCAGATTAAGCGAAGGAATGGAGGATCACGGGTGTCACGGCGATACGCTCCCCGCGTCTTTCAGCCCTGATTGATGCCGGGGGACTCCATTGTTCCCGCGGCGGAGTTCGAGCCGTAATGCTAACAAACACGCGGCTGTTTTGAGCACGTTTCGCTTCTTACCAGAACTCCTAATCTAAAATCATTTGGCTATTTTTAGCGTACAAGCGACCGCTGGGTTCTGGCGAGTAACGTAGCGTTCCCTTGGCCTTAATGTGGACTCGAGTTGGACTTGAGTTTAAGGAGTTGTGGTTTAATGTTGGCCCCGCAGTCTCAAGACGTGGTTGTAGTTCTGAGGCTTATACCAAATTTGCGTAGCCCTTAATCACAGTCACAGTTTGCGTTCTACGACACCCCGCTAACCCTCCGGCCTTTGAAGGACTCGAAGGAAAAACTCCCCGAACCCAGAGGGGGAGAAACCTCTGGAAGGAACCCAGAAAAGGTGTCCTTCCAGGTGTCCTTAGGAGGGTTGATCGGTCCCCTAACGCTCCCCTAAGACTTTTAATGGCCGCCCAAAGCAGAGCGGAAATGTGAATATGAAACAAGTTACCAGATATGAACAAGTGACCAGAAAATCATGATTGTGGACTCGTCTCTGTAGCTTGACACTAGCGGGGCCACCAAAGTCCTCATTGCTACGACGGCTAACTGTCATACAAAGTGGTGAGGCAAGTACAGGGACAATCAGGGAAGAAGTGGCTCCGTGATTTGAAGGTATAATTCACGGTTGTCCTGGAAACAGGGTGATTTTGTGACTTGGTTAATTAATTATTTGCTTTGCGTGTGTGTGTGTGTGTGTGTGTGTGTGTGTGTGTGTGTGTGTGTGTGTGTGTGTGTGTGTGTGTGTGTGTGTGT
>PIJE02006303.1:4647-9647 GCA_002895965.2 Coryphaenoides rupestris
ATCCGAAGCATCTTGCAATTCCATGAGTGGGTGGCCCCAGTGGGAATCCAACCCCAACCATGTGTTAATGCCTTGCTCTACCAGTTGAGCTAGACAGGGGATCTAACCCCTAACCATGTGTTAATGCCTTGCTCTACCAGTTGAGCTAGACAGGGGATCTAACCCCTAACCATGTGTTAATGCCTTGCTCTACCAGTTGAGCTAGACAGGGAATCTAACCCCTAACAAATGCCTTGCTCTACCAGGGGAGCTAGACAAGACCGTACAACTACACATGGAATACATATGGATATTGTGAGAAAACAAGGCCAGAAGAGATGGCTCCCCATGTCTTACGGTCTGCTTGTGGTCTTAGGGATGCCTGGTGCCGATGCCAACGTGCCCAAGCTGTCCTTCTCCGCCGCCCTCACCAACCCCATGGAGAGGCCCGGTACCATCGTATTCGACAAGATCTTTGTCAACGAAGGAGACTTCTACGACCCTGTGACAGGTGAGGCTAGCGCTACACCCAAGCCTCCACGACACGCAGGAACCGTTTGACTGGTCAACCATCACTACACCTGAACCTCCGACCAACCCGGGGTTTTGTCCTTTTTTGTGTTGTTACCAGGTGTGTTCACTGCTCCCGTGGATGGCCACTACTTCTTCAGCGCCGTCCTGACGGGCCACAAGAATGAGAAGATCGAGGCGGTGCTGTCCAAGTCCAACTACGGCATGGCCCGCGTGGACTCCGGGGGCTACCAGCCCGAGGGCCTGGAGAACAAGCCGGTGGCGGAGGCCAACACGCCGCCGGGCTCCCTGGCCGTATTTAGCGTCATCCTGCCGCTGCAGGTCCAGGACACAGTGTGCATCGACCTGGTCATGGGCAAGCTGGCGCACTCCGTGGAGCCGCTCACCATCTTCAACGGCGTCCTGCTGTACGAGGACATGTGAGGGAGGCGGGGAGGCCACCTCAGATCACCACGAGGCCACCGCCCCCTCGCACTCTCCTCCCGTGTGAACTTTTTGTTTTTGGAAAGGAGACGAGGAAGAGACGAGGGAGATGAGAGACCGTCGTCGTGGCGACGGTCTCTCAGATGATGAATGGATGAATGAATGGATGGACTTTTGCGACTTGTGTTTCAACATTGAGAACCGCATTTAAAGAGAAAGAAAAAAAACAAAAACAATACAAAAACAAATGAACTTAGGAAAACTAAAAACGACGAGGCCAGAGAATGTTACAAAAAAATTACTTTTTTCAATATTAAATATTGAAAACAAAGAACGAGAGGAGTCCACTGCCTAAATTATTACATCACTTCCTTTGCCTCGTTCCTGGCCCTCAGAGTGGTGGTGAACACGATGGAAGCACATGAACTGCTTGACTACAAGATAACTCTCATGAATCGAGGGAAGATTTTTACCGTCCA
Organism: Coryphaenoides rupestris; assembly: GCA_002895965.2. Classification (NCBI taxonomy): domain Eukaryota; kingdom Metazoa; phylum Chordata; class Actinopteri; order Gadiformes; family Macrouridae; genus Coryphaenoides; species Coryphaenoides rupestris. Next base: position 6,060 of record PIJE02006303.1, read on the forward strand.
TAATCTAATCGACTGCATCGCATTTTTCAAGACATGCTCACCACACAGAGTTGTACTACTGCAGTAAGATGTATGTTACTATCACAGTGGCCTCATTTTATGTAAATCACTATGGACAAGAGCTATAGGCTTACATGGCAAAGGCTTTTATGCACAAAAGCCAAAGGTCTCGATGACTTCACACACCCATTTTAACTGTCAAGTGATTTCCTGCCAAAGAGCCAGTGTCCGCATAGTCAAAAGTTGAGCTAATCAGCAATCTAATCTTCTTGTGCCTTTTAAAGACATAGCTCATTTGATTTGGAGACGTGACCCGACTGTAGAGTCTATTGCAGGATTCGTTGGACTGTGTCTACTGGGGACATTTATTTTGAAGTTAGCATTACTGCGAGGATGCTATGCAAATACTGATGTAATTGAATGCAATAGCACTCTGGTGATGGCCGACAGTATTTGCGATAGAAAGAGAAAGGACACTTGTCGTATGGAGAGCAAGCCGTGTGCACATAGCTTTACTAATTTTAAAAAGGTGCATAATCAAGGTCAAAGGTCAAAGTTAAACCAAATGTCTTGTGTGTGTAGGTGTAAAGCAGCCAGATGAAGAAATGTTGATTCCTAGTTCAGCGGTTTTTTTTACTTGTGTTATTCTATTTGGATGAATTCACATTGTGAATGTTTTGTTTCTGCTTTATATCAAAGTGCACCTTTCTTGCTCTTCTTATTTTCATTTTTAGTATCTTGCCATTTGCCTTTCACCACGAAAAGTCCAATGTAATGGATTTAAATGTTTTAAAGAATTGTCCAAACTCACCACGAAATCAGGCGAACGACGCAAACATGATCAAGGAAACAAAAGAAATGTTTGACATTTATTCAATGTGGCCCTTGACACAAAATATACCTTCAAAACTCAAGACACCATCCTGAAATGAACATTAATTCCAATAAAAAAAATCATATTCTATGTTACAATCAACGTTTTATTCATTGTTTCCCTCCCTCAAGTATGTGCGGCGTCATTTCTTTCACTGATTTCACAACAGCTTTTACTGCACGGAGATTTACTGGATTTACTAGTAGTACTGTAATATTAAACATTGCTTTGTTTGGCGCGTGGTAAGCTTGTGAACTTTTGGTTGTTTGCACATGGAAGTGTCCAAGTCGATAAGAGTGGAGAACACAGTCCTAACCGTCCCCACAGATACAACACCTTTTTCCAACAAGTGCATGAATACGAGTCCAAACTGTCCCCAGAGACAGAATGACAGTGAAGGTCAAGCAGGAGTCAGCCAATCACAGACAACAGTACTCTGCTTTCCTATAAAAGATCCACATTAATGGAAGGAAACTGGGAGTGTTTACACAGAACAGTTAAAAGGGGACCCACTGTGCAGACGAAGTGGAGACGAGGGAGGGGAGGGAGAGAGGGAGGGAGCAAGGGAGCGAGAGAGGGAGGGAGGGAGGATGAGAGGGAGGGAGGGAGGATGAGCCTATTTGTCTTTTGGCTTGTTGATTCACATCAGGGGGCAGTTCAACCACCTCCCGGTAGACTATGTCAAGTATTATTGTGCCAGTAATTCATTGCCGTGTTGTTGATTTGACCCCCCTCTAAGCATTAGATGGGTTGGTTTTGTCACAGCAGGAACGTTTACTAAGTCTCACCCCAGAGGAACAATATGCTGGAAACGTATCGAACTGTAAATAAACATTTCAATCACATTTGAAATGGATTTCGGCAGCAATTGCATCACTAAATGCGTCCAATGGAAACCATCTTCCGGCCAGGGCAGTTTCTGATCTTCTGGGCCCTAAGCCAAATTCTTGCTTGGGCCCCCAACCCACTGACTTATCAACCCCTTTCCAAATGTTCAGAAATTCTGATAATACTGTATATACGGTATATACGGTATATATATATTAAGCTAGCAATCGCTCTCTCCCTATTCCCACCCCAAAACCATTGCTGCCTAAGCCAAATACTTCAGGGAGGTCCGGGAGAATCAGAATTGTTGCACAAAAGCTACATTTGAACAAATGTACGCCTGGTGACTTGGGGTCCTAAGCCGTCACTTGTACCGCTTATATATATCTAGAAACGGCCATGCTTCTGCCTCTTCCCTATATGTCTCCGTCTTCACACAAGACAAAGTTTCAGAACAATCAATGGCATTTGATTACACCCACGGCGTGATATGACATCATTTCAAAATAAAAACGACAACAAATGTGAAAATATCATATTCTGCTGCAATCAGGAAACAATTCAACTCATTCTAAGGGGCCTCTCATTATGTGGCTCCACTTGAGTCCCTCTCTGTTTTACTGTTACTGTATGTTCTCAGGGTCTCTCGTGTCATCAGCCAGCAGCGGAGCAGTAATCACAGAGCTGCACTGGGGGGACACTCAGGTCCGGGCGCGGGCAGCGCACATTAGATTGCAGTCATTACAGTGGATGTTATTTTGTATCCATCCATCTATCCAGACATCCATCACTTGTGTTCATATGTTATCCATTCCCTTGTCATTGAAGTGATTAATTTAGGATGCGTCCATGAAGACAGATTGTATTATATGAAGCCTAAAGGAAAGGTCTAAGATTGGGATTCAGTCAGAGAGATGCATCATAAATACGGCAGTTTCAGGAGGCTTCATACTCGCAATGGTGGCAATGGTCAAATGATGCATGGTGAAATGTTCTCCTCATATGGTTTTAAAACACACTAGCTGGTGGTGCTGGTTCTGCGGAGGGTCTGGGGTGGTGCTGAAGATCCCTCTGCTAATGGCTTTCACAGAAAATGGAAATGGAATCTGCAATACTCAGATTCGCCTTCGTTTTTTCCGCAGATGCGGTGTAGCAGTATTAAAGCTCATTTACCAGAAACATCTTTACCGACACACTTTTTTTTTTCAATTATGATGTTGGCCTAAATGTGGGCCCATTGCCATTATTATGACATAAATTAAGATATGACGCTATAGACTGGCTTGTGACAGTTATTCACCATAACTGTCACCAAGTCCACACTCATCTCTCAGTGCACAGCAGGTTCACACCAAAGTTTGACCAGCTGATAGAGTTTTATGTTTTATGTTTGATGTGTGACTCTAGCTAGTGTGTGTCATCTGCTTACCTTCTTTGCTTTAATTGTTTGCTTAGTGAATTAACGTGCAATAATTTTAATGTGTGTTCAAATAAATCTATTATAACAAAACCATGTCTTCTCCTTCCGTCCGGCATTTCTATACCTTACATCAGGGGTCCCCAAACTTTTTCCTGTGAGGCCACATAGCTTTTCCCCTTCTCTGATGGGGCCGTAACAGGGGGGGGTGCCTAGACGCTGCGATCCTCATCTACCAATGGCCCGGCCGCGCTTTCAGCACCCGTCGCGCGTCCACTACTGCTATGAATGTGCGCATCTGGGGGAATTTAGAAGTGGGTATACGCCGTATACCCGCGTATTACCCTGGACTACACCACTGCTCTAGGATTCGCGTGGCCAGACTGAAGAAAAAAATAAAAAAATAAAAAAATAAAAAAAATAAATAAAAAAATCATAATGCGTCTTCTGGTATTGTTCAGGGGGCCGG
>PIJE02006304.1:5000-15606 GCA_002895965.2 Coryphaenoides rupestris
ACGTTCCACCTCAGAATGGAAATTTCAAAGGAGAATCACATCATGGTGAAGGACCTATCATGGTCGTTTTTCTGATTCAGTACGGTACATTTGTTACATATGGCACCTTTAAGTCGAGCGTTCAGGGGTAAAACATTTTCTGGAATTTTCCAGTTCATTCCAGCGTGGGGCGGGTTTAGAAGAGGAATCATCCGAAATGTTTCATGGAAATTTTTCTCTGATGTTTCTCATAATTGCTACATGTCTGTCTCACATAAAGATGCCTCTGTCCATTTTCATGCTCTTTATTGCCGTCGCGTTTCTATCAGATGCTTTGAGTGTAGCCTACCTGGTACCCAAGAGTAATATACGGTTTCATTCACAAAACTATTAAAGCTACAAGACATATGCGAGAACATTGGAATTGATTTTATAATACTTAAATTGCACGCTTCGTACATTCATAAAAAACCGACTGTCACCAATGCCAACCAAGAAATCCTGCACCTCAGAAAGTAGGACGCGTGTATCGCTGCCCTACAAAAGTCACACGCGTTCTTCTTTTTTGTGCTTAAAAATATATAAAAATATGTATGATTATTTATGCTTGAATAGATAACATAATTAATAATTGGTGTCATAGAAACTCACATTACCTTAGTGTGAGGCTTTCCCGAGGCTAACCGTACAGTGTGTCCTACAATTAACACGCTAAAATCCCATAAGACGCAGTTTACTCCTGCCTCAATGCTCAACAATTATATAACTCATTAATTGCACCCCTGATCCGTCATGTGTGTATCCGCGACTAAATTTATAATACGTTGATTGCTCGCTCTGTCGCATCTCAACCGCAACGCCTCGGCTTCACAAGGAAGCCCAGCCTATTATCTGCTCTTGACGGTATCTTACGAGCACGTTTGGCCTCTTTAATCGCTGCCGGGTGCTACATTGTGAGAAACACGCGCCAATGTAACCTAACCAGCGAAATACCGACACATTTCGCCAAACTTGCGTCCAATCAACTTTTGAGTGAAACCTTTGCTCTATTTTTTGAACACGAACATACAAAGGATTAAAATAAAAAAGCTGCCCAATGAAGTAAAAGAAAAGAACTATATCATTTCGCGTCCTGATTATGGGGGGGGGGGGGGGGGCTAAGGGGCTCCGATGATGGATTCCGGCCGAGGAGGCAGCCAATGGGAAGGCTCGGTGACTTTTAGACAACAATGGAAGGCTATTCGACGAACAATGGTAACTATCGCAAGGCCTCCTCCGTTGGATTGGGTGAGTCTACCGGTGGTGCGGGAGCCCGGTAGCGGTGGCTGCGCGGTATTGGAAGGTGCCCGTGCAGAGCGACGCTGGGGTTAAGAGACCACAGCTTAAGAATGAGCGGGGGAGAGAGTGCGCGAACAAGACCAGGTTTGCGCGCAGGCTGGTTGAGAGCTAAGTGCCTGGTTCGACTCTGCACACCTGTGTGAGGAATCCGTGATCCAACAAAACACCCAGCACTATTTTTAAAAAGCGGAGAGGACCCACGAATTATGAACAATCTGAAGTATTTAACCCCATCCAAGCAGAAAGCATTTTCGCGATGAATCTCACATGAATACAGATAAACCGCTTGGCAGGTGTCCTGGTGTAGCCTCAATTCTGTGTAAGGGACTAAGAAGCTCCTTTATTTAAACTACTGTGAAAGTAACACAAATTAATATGTGCGTCTCACTATTGTTGGGCTTAGGTTGTTACATTGGCCTTGGTAAACTAAGGTTCTTTAAAATTAAATGCTAATTATATATTAACATAAATACTATATCTTGTGTGTTTTAACTGTAGCAAAAGGTGGTTTTGTAGACGTGCTCCTAGGTAGGATGATTTCTGAGTAAAGTAGTTAGAACTTCGAAATAATAATTTCGAATTAGTTTCTTTTGTGAAATTGATGTCTGACTCGTATATAAGTGTTCACATGAACGATAGCCATGTTTGTGCTCAAAATTGTTAAAATGTAAAGAAGTTGTAAATACACGTATGCGACCTCGTTATAGGTTCACGAGTATTTTCGTGTCAAGTCTATATGTAAAAAGTTCTATCAAGTTGTAAACAGTATTAATATTCCCACAGCTGTGTGAGTCTTAAGGTTATTATGAGTACTCAACAATGAGAAAGTATTGGCTCCATTGAATGCAAGGCTCTCTTGCCTATTTATGCGCCTCCTGGTTAGGTGCCTCTTATAGATATGTTAAAGTTCATATATCAACCCATCACTTTTCCAGCTACTCGAGTGCCCCTTACTATTTTAATGCAACTTCGTTAACCTTTCTTGATCATTTATGAGAACGTTTTCTGCGTGAATGGTCATTTAAATGAAGGGATCCACGATATGGCATATGCGCTTCAAGGCATTCGTTTATGAAGATAAACACACACACACACATCCCTGTGCCTGTAATTAAAACTCTGTCGTGCTCTCCTCTCTCTCTCGCCCCTCTCCCCCCCGCCCTCTCTCTCTCTCTCTCTCTCTCTCTCTCTCTCTTGCTCTCTCTCTCTCTCTCTCTCTCTCTCTCTCTCTCTCTCTCTCTCTCTTCTTCTCTGCCTCTTTTTTTTTTTGCGCGTAGGAGAGAGTAGCAGAAGTGCAGTGAGAGAGAGTAAAAGTCACCCATTGTCTCGTTTCTCTAATCTACACTCTGTCCGGCAAATATTCAAGGCATGGAGTCTGTGGCAAGGGGGGGGAGTGGCAAATGATCGGTCAAAGAGTTACTTTTCATAGGACTGAAAATAGTTTGTTACATGGTAGAGAAGTGGTCGATGCGTGGTACTGGTGAGTGAGAGTTCAAGTGTGGTCTGGGGTTGGTGGTAGATGATCGCTCTGCACTACAATTTCGTGAATAGTCCTGGCCCATAAGTAAAGCGTCTAAGGGCTTTTAGACACAATTCGACCCCTTATGTGCGCGATATTAACTTATGTCGATTTGTCTAAGCAACATGTAGATTTGTATAAGTGTGTGAGAGGGAGGGAAGCTGAACCAATGTTAACCTGTTGTGAAGCGGGACGAAGGTAAGGGAGTTTTAATTGAGGACTGGTTTTGTGGGTTCCGACATTTTCGGTGAGGATGATCGAGGCGTGAGGAAGTTGGGTAAGAGTTAGCGCTAAAGGTATAGGTCCCAGAAATAGGTGGATTCCATACCCCGGTGACAAAGTGTGGGCCGAATAGGTTGGTAAGTGGCGGAATTTATCCTCAATTAACACAGACCCTGTATTAGATCAAATTAAATAATGGACCTGGAGAAGGAGGAAGCCCACGAAAATGTACTGCTAGGGGAAACACGTGTGTGGTGCATGTGTTGTGTTGTGTGCGCATAGCGAGCAGCTGTTGGGTTTTTTGGTGGGTGTTCTCAGAGTGATGTTGTTGTCATATGAATCAGGAGCAGATAAGGTTTAACAGAAATCAACAAGAGAGAAGATGTGTGCTAAGTTCATGTGTGTGTGTGTGTATGTGGTGTCTGTGTGTGATGTGTGTGTGTGTGTGTGTGTGTGTGTGTGTGTGTGTGTGTGTGTGTGTGTGTGTGAAATCAAGAGAGAGAGAGAGGTACAGTGTAGAGAAGGTGTGTGTGTGTGTGTGTGTGTGTGTGTGTGTGTGTGTGTGTGTGTGTGTGTGTGCGTGTGTGTGTGTGAAATGTTGACTATGCATTTCCCTACAAGGGACCCTGTCAATCAGAGCCGGCTGTACAATATATTCCTCCCTGTGGTTGCCACTCGTCTGGGGAAATACACGTCGCTCAATGGTGTCCATATTTTAAGGACCCTGCATGGATTCCCTCGGCTGCAACACGCGGTGACACACAACATGCCTCACGGATGCAGCCTCAGCTAAATCCCTGTGAAACACACCCCCCCCCCCCCCCCCCCCACACACACACACACACACACACACCCACCCCCAGAACTCAATTCCCTTGAAAAGATGGGATTCCGGCCGCTCTCTCTCCTGGCCCTGGGTTCCATTTTCCGTTGGCCGTCAGGGCAATCATTAAGCATTGATCGGAACGAAACCGATTTATCGGTTTGTTTGGGAGTTTGTCGTCCCCTCGCTCTGCTGTTCTCCCTATATTGCGTCTTTTTGGTTATTGTGACGGGTTAGGTTTAGTGCCGTGGGTTCTGCTCGGTCAAGTCTTTCATTGCTCGTGGAGCTGTTGTCATCTTTTTTTTTTTTTTTTTTTTTTTCTTTTTTTCTTTTTTTTTTTTTTTTTTTTTTTTCTCTTTTTGGTTTGTTTGGGAGTTTGTCGTCCCCTCGCTCTGCTGTGAATTGAGCGAAGAGGTGGATAAGGTAAATTAACAATAGATATATGGGGTAGTTGTTACGGCGCGTTAAGATAGGTGTTTGTTGTTGTCGCTGAGAATTGATGGCAGACATTTTAGTTTGTGGCGTTCCCGGTGTGTTTGTCTAAAAGCCACACTGCACACACTGTTGTGTTCTCCGTTCTTCCTTTTACTGCATTCGTTCATTCAGCCAATAATACACTTCATATCAGTAAATATTGAAGTTTATATTGCGTATTGTGGAAAATAATTGGCTGTATGAACTTTTTAAAAGATGACATCGTCTCGTAATAACGATGAGTAACGCGCGATGAAAATGTGCGCTCTGTTTTGTAATTTGGCCGACGACGAAGAATTGACAAGGAACAAGGTTAAGGGAGCACGGAGAGCTCAGCCACTTAAAGTTGTCGGCGACGTCCTACGATCAAGCTAGCTCGCCGGATCCGCCCTTGAAATAAGAGACGCATCGCAAAGAGAATTTGCAGTCGTTAGCCCACAAAAATAAGCGTAACCGTTGCCACCTTGAAATCATTTCACGTCGGCGAATCGCTGATCTGTGTTGTGTGTGTGTGCGTGTGTGTGTGTGTCTGTGTGTGTGTGTGTGTGTGTGTGTGTGTGTGTGTGTGTGTGTGTGTTGTGTGTGTTGCTCGGATACGGAAACGCAATTGTCCGCTCACGAATGCTTTTGTTCACAGAAATAGAACGGAATTGTGCGGGAACACAATGGCATTCAGCGATTTTCCCTCCGCCAATGCGGCTATTTCATGCACATACTATTTGACTGTTTAGTCATTTACCAAAGAGACTTGCGGTGAATACAGATGGGTGCCACTAATGGGCAGATGAGGTCAGGGTTGCCCACGGGTTAGGTTGCGTCAGACTGTCCTTCCTGGTTAGCTTAGTGGATTGCACCTCGTAGTGTTGCCATCATGATTCTGATTGCTCTAAAAAAAGGTGAGAAAAAGGCACTAAAATGGGGGCGACACTCCATATTAAACAGGAGTTCATCTTCCCAAACTGTTTTAAAGAGTCCCCATTTTTATCCCCAGTTTTTCCACTCTGAGAGTAATGAAGAGCGAAGGGTTGGAGAGTGAATGTCCGTCTCACTCTTTAACCGATGAGTTTGACGTTCACCTGTAATTCGGTGGAATTGGTCCGAACCAGCCGACCTCATTTGGAACATTTATTACGTGTATTACGTTTTTTTTCTGGTTCAGTTTGCGCTATTCAAGAGTAGAACGACACGATGTAAACAAATTACACGTTAATTCGTAATTGGTCGGGGGTTGTCTCACTGCGTTCCAGAAGAAATGCGGATCAAATCACCCTCATTGACGTATTATATAAGAAAGAAGATAGCTCTTGTGATCATGTTTAGTTTCTTTAATCTTTGCAGTTGTCGTAACAGTTTTTGACCGACAACATTGTTTTTAACGACATAATGGCGTGGTCCACTCCAGGTTCAAAATGTGACGGAAGCTACTACTTGTATTCCAACCGTTCCAAGATGGACCCCGAGTGGCCCCTTACTTTTGGAAATTGTTGCAACCTAGTAGTTTACCAAGACTGAGATATATATATATAAAACAAAAAGAAAAATAAACTGCCATCAAAATTGGTCCCGGTTCACTCTGTGGCCCTGGAGCGCTCGCGACAACCTGGCCCCAGCTATTATTCAGCGGAGGCAGCGGTAAATAAGGCAACTCTTCTCCCTTTTCCCAGCCAATCATTTTGATAGGACACTTCTTCTTTATATTTTCGTCATATTTTCGCGGTAACGTTCCTCTGGGTGAGCGGCGGCAACAAGCTAGCGCTACACAGAGTGTTGCGTTGTCCACGAGCAACAAGCTAGCGCTACACAGAGTGTTGCGTTGTCCACGAGCCAGGGACCGTCGAGCCTTTTTTTCCACAGCAGGGAATAACACAGGCCCAGCTCATAACAATTAATGATGGGTCCGTTTTGATTTAGGCCTGGCGGTGCACCAGTGTGGACCCGACTAGTCCAGTAAATATACATTGATACAGACATAAATAAAAACCAAACTGAGGTTAAAATGACAGGAACAGGAGACAGTTCCTGTAAGGGTCTATTGATGACACTCACCGGTGGGCGGCGGCGTTCTATAGCTTCCTGTCCGATAGCTACAACAACAACAACAACAGACAGCGACTTGCGTATCGTCGTAAAGCTATACCTCCGCCAACAGAGGCCATTTCCCCAACTGTCGTTTATTTTCTTTACGGCCACCGTTCGGGAACAGGCGGGTCGCAAACGTGATTCCTATGTATGAGAGTGTGTGTGTGTGTGTGTGTGTGTGTGTGTGTTGTGTGTGTTGTGTTGTGTTGTGGTGTGGTGTGTTGTGGTGTGTTGTGGTGTGTTGTGTGTGTGGTGTGGTGTTGTGTTGTGTGTGGTGTGTGTGTTGTGTGTGTGTGTTGTGTTGTGTTGTGTTGTGTGTGGTGTGGTGGGTGGTGGTGTGTTGTGTTGGTGTGTGTTGTGAGTGTTGTGTGGTGTGGTGGTAGTCACACAGTATATAGGCCTACGGTCGCCAAGAGGGTTTTTTTATTTTCACTGTAATGGTGTTCAACGGTTCCCCGGCGATTAAATAACAATATAAGCCGACAGTGAAATGGCTATGTCGCTCTTCGTGGGATGAAATTGCGATTCCAATTCCTTCAATATCCAATTCTTCTCTCGTTCTTCCTCCTGTAAGCACGATGGCCGCCGCGAGTGGAAAAAGCTCTTTATTTTCTCCCGCCCATTTGTTTATTTCCTTTTTTTTCTTTTTGATCGAGCGATAAGTCTTGAACGCTCGGAGCGAGGAAGGAGATGGAATCGTAATTTTTGTATATTTTCTTTTCACGCCCCCCTCCTCCTCCTCCTCCTCCTCGCACGCCGCTATGTGTTAGCACGCCGCGGTCTCTGGGCTGTCCGACAGCGACGACGACATCAACGGCGGTCGGATGACGAGGGTCTCCGTGGGGAAGATGGCGTTGATGTGTTTCAGATTTTTAGCATGTTTTTTGTAGAGAGAGAGAGAGAGAGAGAGAGAGAGAGAGAGAGAGAGCAATGTATAGATTGAGGAAAAGGGGATTGTGTGCTGAAGGAGGCCTAAATTCAAGCCCTTCCCCCTTTCTCTCCCCTTTCTTTCATTTTCCTGCCAATTTCCAGTCATGTGTTCACGAAGGCTTTCGGTGTGACAGTTGAGGTTGAGGATTAGAAACGTAAGATGGAGATGAGGTAACTATAATGATTAAATATATTATTCACGACTAAGCAGCGTAATCCCCAAACAGCTGATGAACATTTTGTCATTGGGAGAGCTTTTGTGTGCGTCTAATGGCTGTTTTTTCTGTTGTCACTGTCGTGCAGACATTAGCATTGGCCCAAATGAACAGCTTCTGTCTGCCGAAAAAAGCACATAGCCAAGAATTCTGATGTCGTATATTGTGTGCAAATATGGAATCTTTTCAAGCGCAGCATGTCATGCTGTGTTCTCGGCTGCATAAATAAAACATTAGCTCATACCGCCGTTTTTTTCTTTTTCTTTTTTACAGCGAACATGCGATAGCGGGAACTAACACTGAACTGAATACCGATATTCAGCATGCGTAGCGACTGTGTTTGCTTCTTGCTTTATTCAAGTGGGGATCATTCCGTGTGTGTGTGTACTCTCGGTGCCGCCTACCTCCAGAGAAAAAAAAGTCGAAATAAGATAGATAAAAGAAAGGTAGCCCAGTCGATGTCAAGGACGTAGGAGTATGGGAATGACGCGCTTCGCTGTGATCTAAATTATCTAAAATCGATCTCTAATATGTTCATAGGCACTTGATTTTAAGAAGGGGGATGTAGTATTCTTATAGCCAATCACACGACATGTTGATCTGCCAGGATATGACGTGTAGATTAGTACCGGATGTAGCATGATGGATGTGATGCCCAGGTGGGAAATGAATAAATGGACTTACCTTATTACACTGATTTCATCAATTAAATAATCAGATAGAAACAGTGAATATTACAGCTTATGCTGACTTTGTGATCATGCAAGATTTTTTTCATGTACAATTCATTCAGATTAATTTGATTTAATGCTGTTGGGAATTGTTTGTTTTTGTATATCCGTATAATAACCATGAGCAGTGAAAACGTCTCATAATGATCACCTTACATATCCTATAATAACCATGAGCAGTGAAAACGTCTCATAATGATCACCTTACATATCCTATAATAACCATGAGCAGTGAAAACGTCTCATAATGATCACCTTACATATCCTATAATAACCATGAGCAGTGAAAACGTCTCATAATGATCACCTTACATATCCTATAATAACCATGAGCAGTGAAAACGTCTCATAATGATCACCTTACATATCCTATAATAACCATGAGCAGTGAAAACGTCTCATAATGATCACCTTACATATCCTATAATAACCATGAGCAGTGAAAACGTCTCATAATGATCACCAAACGGCATTAGAATTACAGTAACATTCAGAAAAAAACTAATATTCAAATTAGTATTTTTTTTTTCAAGCATCAGGCACCAGCAGCCAATAACATCACATTAGAATTAAGAAAAAAATGTTAAATGTTTTTGCTATTCCTTTTTAAACACCAGGCAGCAGCATGGGCGCCAATTACATCACATTGGAATAAAAAATTAAAAGTAAATGTTAGCGCCACAGATGAGATTCGAACCCGCGTCTTTTTCAGAATCACGAAAATGTTGGTTGGCGTCAACCGTACTATGGCGCTCCCCGCCTACCACAGCGATGTGTGGATCCCACATCCTCCGATGTGATCCTGCATCCACCCAACTGGGTCACCGCTGGGTCGGGACCCCATTACGACGCGGTAACCCCGACTGTAGACGGGCAGCCTCCATCAGCACTCCCACCCGCCACCTGGCCGACGGCCTCACCCAACCGAGGAGTGCCTGCGATTTTTGGTAATTATATACCTAACTTGACGGATTACTTATGGTGACGGATTTTCTTTTTTTTTGCCAGAATCGGAAAGAGGAGAAGTTGTTTAATAGATTGGCATCCATATTTTAATTTAAATGCTTGTTGTTTGTTCAAAAAAGACAATGGTTTTCCAAAATGATTGCGCAATCGCGTAAATGTTGTGCAATCGCGTAAATGTTTATCCGTTTCCATGGCGCCCCGCGCGTTATACGCGGCAGCAGCTCAGGAGGTGAGAGCGGCTCCCTGGCAGCCGGGAGGTTGCTGGTTGGATCCCCGAGCAGAACAACTCATTAAATAGCCCGATACCTGCCGTCGGTGCATTAATGAGTATGAATGGTGAATGTGAGGCAGTGGAGTAAAGCGCTTTGGATATAAGCGGTGTATCTGACGGACACGGACGGACCACCGAAGCCCTCCAGTGGTACTGTCCTTATGACTTCCTTTTAAAATATTATTATTAAAATATTAAATAATTCATACATTATTTTATATATTTTTAAGACACAAATACATACACGTGTGACATATTTGACTCGCCCCCACTCGAGGAAAGCTTGTGTGTCATTGAACCGGCTTATTATTTGATATAGCGAAAATATATATTCCAACATTCAAAATGTCTCATTCTGTGTAGGCAATTATATGGGGAAAATGTAAACGAATACATTGGTTTGGCATAGGCTTACAACTCAAAGCATGTGCAATCCACGGCGCCACAACAACATGATAAGAGAGCATCCTTTTTTATTGTAACATACATTGAACAGAAAAGTCATTCCTGCGGGTCTGATTTTCGAGACCCTCTCCCGCCCCACGCCCGCGACGTGCAGAACCCGCCATCCGCACATATAACCCATAACCTCATCTTTTGAGAACTAAGTAGGTTTCACACACTTGATGCTTCAGTCACGTGTCCACAACCTGCTGTCTGTTTTGCAGCGCGGGAAACCACGTGGCCAACAACTAGTCGAGGAGTCGACTTGTGGTCATCACGTCGACTAGTCGATTAGTCTATGCAAGCCCTAATGTGTATGTGTGTGTGTTTGTCTGTTTCCATGTGTGTGTGTGTATATGTGTGTGTGTGTGTTTATCTGGTTCCATGTGTGTGTATGTGTGCTTTATAAGAATGTACGGCAATTATTTTCCCGACGTGCCGCGCGCCAACGAAGACGCACCGCCGACATGCGGCGCTCAACCGGCTCGCCGCTAATTCGACGATGCGATGATACAACGCACCACCTCCGCCGCCCTCTCGCACTTCACCCCTCTCTCTCTCTCTCTCTCTCTCTCTCTCTCCATTCCCTGCTCTCCTCTCTATCTCTCTCTCTTT
>PIJE02006306.1:0-15592 GCA_002895965.2 Coryphaenoides rupestris
CCACTAGACCAGGTCAGTCCTCAGCCTGCAGCAGACACCACTAGACCAGGTCAGTCCTCAGCCTGCAGCAGACACCACTATACCAGGTCAGTCTCCAGCAGGCTGCAGCCCAGATGTGAAACACTGGAGTTGAACTTGGCTGTTTTTTATTTTTTTATTGTTGACCTCAAACACAAGGGAAAGTTTAACAAGAATACCACTGACTCATGTTGTTATGTCAACCCAACCTGAGCACCAAGAATGGAAATGACAGTTTTTCTGGATGTGAAGCCCGACAGTTCTCATTGTACAAACGCCCAGTGTTGTAACAGTAATGAACCTTGATCCATGTCTCAAACTACGCCATGTTTGCTCCTTGAAATGGAGGGAATTGGGCCTGGTATTGTGATGATTATTTCTTCAAAAATGTGTGGTAACCCTGAAGACATTAATGATAAAAATAAAGCAGCCGTTGCTACAGTGCTTTGTGGCGTGCAAATCCACTAGTGTTGTGTAATGTTGTCGTGTAGGATACCATGCATACGAAGCATAATAGTTGCTTTGACATCCGCACCAACATAATGCCTCATGTACTCATTCATCAGGTGTTCTGACAGGTCTGGTCTTCTCCTTTTAATCCACCTCTCGTCATGCCAAGAATTTGTCACCTCTGGCAGATCAGGAATGCAGTGCTAAAAGGACTGAGAGAGAGATAGGGAGAGAGACTGTCGCCCCCTGATGGTGGAGAATTGTATAAAAAAAACAACCTGACAGAAAACAAAGGGAAAGACAAACCTAGGTCCAAGGTTGTGTCTGAGTGTCCAAACAAACCGCTGTTCCTCCTTGGAGTTCCGTCCTTTCAGTTCCACGTTGTCCACCGTTTAGCGGTGGACTATGAATAAAGTTGCGTTCCTGCGCCCAGGTCCCTGCCCAAGCACGAGCGTCTGGTGGACCTGCACGGCTCCGTGATAGACCACACGTACGGCGGGGGCTCCAGCATCGCTGTGCTGCTCATCATGGAACGGCTCCACAGAGACCTCTACACCGGAATAAAGGTTACTACTACTACTACTACTACTACTACTACTACTACTACTACTACTACTCGTACAATGTCCTGAAAGTTTGGGAAATGGTTATGTTCTCAAGGTTAGAAATCGGGTTGAATTGGAATATACACCTTGAAAATGTTAGATTTTCAACATAGTCTGCTGTTGCGTCTACACAATCACTCACGTGAACCATGATATTTGATTTTTCACCAGATCTAAGAAAACATGTTTCTCTTTGGTACAGACCCCTGAACACATTTTTCAGTAAGAATGAAACGTGTGAGGCAAAAATGATCATTCCCACTTAGGTGAATAGGTGAATCATATCACAATTGTCAAATATCTGTCAAAATAATTGTGATATGATATCTTGTCCGCCATATCGTTCAGCCCTAACATACACATACTCTAAACGGGTCTGATCTCCCCCAGGCTGGCTTGGCGCTGAAGGAGAGGCTGCAGGTCGCCCTGGACGTGGTGGAGGGCATCCGCTTCCTGCACGGCCAGGGTCTGCTGCACCGAGACATCAAGCTCAAGAACGTCCTGGTGAGTGCAGCTCTGCCTGGCCCTCTGCTCCACGTGGTTTCAGCGGAGTAGAGACCTACGTGTTGCGGTGGGGTTTGTAGAGTTTTGTAGAGCAGTCCCTGGAAAGTGTTGTGGTTCGGTTGATTATGGTATGTACGCCGAGTAAGTCTTTCTTCCAGAAAATACATTGAGATAAAAGTTCAAGGTTACATTTAAATAGTATTAATGCAATGCTCCAAGGAAATCTCGTTTAATTCAAACCAACTACTTCCACACCGTTGGTCAGTATGTTGTTTGTTGTGTGTATGTTGTTTTTAAGACCAATCGCGTCGTCGTAGTATGGTCCTGAATCCTTCTCCTCCACTCCCCTCACAGTTAGACAAACAGAACCGGGCCAAGATCACAGACCTGGGCTTCTGCAAGCCAGAGGCCATGATGTCCGGCAGCATCGTTGGGACCCCCATCCACATGGCCCCGGAGCTGTTCACCGGTGAGACACACACACATACACGTTATCACCAGTGCTATACGCGTGCTCCACACAAGGACATGGGTACAAATAGATTGGTGTTAAACACATGTAGATGGAGGGTTTTAATGGTCGATTTTTTAGATTAGTTGATCAGAGATGGGAGAACTGATTTCACTGTACTACTTTCCATCAGGAAAGTACGATAACTCTGTGGACGTCTAATGGCCTTTGGATCCTGTTCTGGTAACCGTCTGCACCGCTTCCGTCAATGCCCTCCCAGATGGCCTTTGTAGAAATGTGCCAGCAAGGACCAGTGTGGAGCCAATGTTAAAAAAGGTGATCTGCTGACAAAACTACAAAACATGTAGTCCATGGCTGTCCAGTGTGGTGAAGGGATTTGTGTGGTGTGCACTCACACAATGGCGTGTGCCACTCACACAATCGCGTGTGCTGTGTGTGCAGGTGGCCAGGCCAGAGCGCTGGCCAGCTCCGACAAGGAGTGCTGGCAGCCTGATGGAGGCCTGCTGAAACGGGACCCCTCCCAGCGCCCCCTGCTGGGCATCGTGGAGCCCAGCATGCAGTCTATCATGACACGTCTCTGCTGCTGTGGCTCCGATCAGAAAAGCAGCAGCCTTTGGAAGAATTGTCCAAAGCTAAAGAAGAAGAATGAATAAATAAAAAATAAAATAAACACTCCTTTTTGTTGTAATGACAGGCAAAACTGAGCAATGCAGAGTATCCTGAGATTACTTGTAGTCTAGAAGCCGGGTGTCGAATAAAGTATCTCTAAGCTGTTTCTGTTTCGTTTACCGTTGTCAGATTAACACTATTTATATTGCGCTTGAGACAAAAACCAGTAACGGTTCAGCAAACCTGTTTTCATTGTTCTTTGCGCTTTGTGCGTTTTATACAAACATCTGACATACTGCTTTCTGTCTTACGCCGCCATGCTAAACCATTACTGAGTTGGTCGACACAACTGTTATTGTTACTAGATGTCAAAAGATGTTTTAAAAAATAACAAAAAAATGGACCTTTTCCAGTAATTATGATTCATATGTCAAAGAATACATTTTTAAGACTATTTAAAATGAACGAGTACTGCCCTGCATCTATGACAAATAACATTTGTTCTTTTTTTTTTTAATAAAAACAGTTGGGAAAATGTTAAACTGTAATTTGAGTCATTGCTCGGTTTTGTGTTTTTTTAACTTTAGGTGACCGGCCAAGTGGTGGGGCTGTATAAAGGACACTGCTTTTATATTTCTCGTGCTGTTTAGAAAAGATCCAGCTGTTAGGCTACTGATGATGACATTTAACATTTATTATACTTAGACATTATTCTGTGGACGGCAAAATCAACCATCACCGAAAAGCTAGTTAGAAACTATAATGTGGGCGTCTTTTTTGGTGAGATTGATAGAATTACGTTTTGAATTGCAGCCAACTACCTACTGGATGGCTCACAACACCGTGGGTGACTCAGAAGCTGTACACAGACCGCCGTGGTGTGTCGTGTGTTGTGTGTGGGCGGGAGCTGCTCACCCGTGTGGTCGAACGGAACGTGGTTTTGAATCATTTTCTCGATTGCTTTTAGTGTGTAGGGAGCAGTAAAGTCGCCATGGTCTTGTGTTTTGTGTCGTAGTCAGGGCCGACTTAGGGGGGTGGGGCCCCTGGGCTTGAGTCATGTTCGGGCCGACTACACCAAACAATATAAGCTATCAACTACTGCCAACCAGGACCTATGACCAGAAACACATGTATCCCCAAGGAGTATGCTCGTTGCAGAAAAGCACATGAAGAAAAAGCGAAGGCCGTTAATGTGAGGACAACAGAAAATACGTAGGAGTAACGCAAGACTTTGAATAGCCAGCTACAGCAACAAGAACAGCAAGTGGTCCCTCAGCAGAGAGAGAGAGAGAGAAATGCAATGAATTAAACCTTACATGGCACTAAAGCCCAGAACAGTCACCTGAGATGAAGCTAAGAGAGAAGAGAGAGACAGATCAATGCAACTGTCAAAGCTTAAATGTATACTTTTACTAGCAATCACAGCATCACTTCTTTTTCTTTTTATCGCTCACTCTCGTAAGCCTCCCGAGTACTAATCCGCCACTGAATCATGACAGACAGTGCATCAAACATGATGCCCCTGGAACGTCCACGTTACCACTCTTCCTTGGCAGAAGTGTAACCAATCAACAAAGTAAATGAGTGACTGACAATATAATTAAAACACCTCATAATTGGAGCGTCCAGTAGGCGTACTGTTTTCCAATTTGAACGTAATTTCTGAATTTGATTTAAAGGGGCCTTTTAGGTTCATTGAAAGCTTTTATTCACACTCGGGAAGATGGAAGACGTCTGGAAGATGTCCCAGCGCCGTGACCACCGACTCCAGCAAAGTCGTGCAGGACTCACTTGATTGCAAAACTGATGTGAATTTCATTTTTCCAGATAGGCCTCCTGATCCTGAACTCCCAATTGAGCAAATAAATAATGTTAAACCAAACAGTAGGCCTAATCACATTTTATAGTTCAATCGAAAGTTGATCATAAATAACAGCCACATGTTAAAGGGGGCCTATTATACCACCATTTGTGAGGGTGATTAGCCATGACGAGCTTGTTTAAAAATTGGTCATTGTGAACATCACAAGTGGGAGTGTCCACCTAGAGATGGGATGCTGCCTTAACCAGCTGGTCCAGGGTTAGGATAAGCACTGGGTAGGCTGGTGGTCTATATCAGCCATACAAGTCACAATGGCAATAGTACAACTCACTTCAAACGGTCGGCCACGCTTTCTGTAACCATGTTTCTATTATATTCAACATGTGAGCCCTCATCCATCAGTAGAGTACATGTCCAAGCTTAGCTCCAAAGACCCGTTGACTGCAAGAGCCCCAGGAACACAGCTCTACACTGAGGGCCGGATAGTGGAGGCACAGAGGAACCTGCAGGCCCCAGACATAAAGAGTCAGGCCTACAGCTGCATGTGCAGACGCAGGGACAGTATGGTGACCATGTATGAGATGAATTTAAAATAACAGAGAAGTCATACTTGGCTTCTCTGCAGAATGCCATCGGCTCTGCTGAGGACGTGATTGTCTGCAATCTGCCATCTCTCCTCATTAACAAGACCCGGGACCCCCCTGATCCCCACCAATTCCCACCCTCTATGGACACTATGCGTTGTTATAACATTTAACCCCACTGAATCCCACCCCCATGGACACTATTGTGTTGCATGTGTGGAGTTTGCATGTTCTCCCCGTGCTCTGCAGGGTCTCCTTACGGAGTAAGAACCCCAATTAAAAACATGCGAAGAATCGCTTCTCCGGTCCTGTCCCTGACGTGGACGATAGATCTGGAGCTGATGGTCCCCGGGCGCTGTCGAGAACAGCTGCCCACTGCTCCTGGCTGCCCCTGGAGGGGCAGCATAACCCAGGATGGGTCAAATGCAGACATAATTTCCGCGGGCCACCCTCCCTGCATGTGTGTGTGTTTGGCGGCCACCACTTCAAGCATGCTGTGTTTGTGTGACTATAAAAGTGTGGATTAATAAAGTTGTTGTTCTTCTTCTTCATTAACGCACATCTTTAAATGGCACCTTTTAATTTTTTTAAATATTTTGTAGAATGTCTATATAGCCTAATATTTTTTTCAGTTTATTGTAAATTGTACTTTCTGCTTAATATTCAATGTGATGCACCAATTCACTCAAGCACATTACTTGTCTGTGTACACCTACTTGGCAATAAGCCTGATTCTTATTCTGATTGTGTCCTGGAGTACACTATTCAAAGGAGTGATCAATACAATGAGATCAATGTCAGTAGTGATTGACTGCGTCATCACCTTGTCAAGAACACTGGATGGAGCCATTTAAAAATTAGATTTTTTTAAACTATCAAATGGTGGGCTTAATCATTTCATGTCCAATATTTAGGGCATTAAATATTGATCTCATCTCATAATGATTTCATGATGAGCGCTATAGCTATAGCCTGCTGGTGCTGTAATGTCCCTATAAGCCAGAACGTCCCTACAATTGTAATTCATGCATCTCACGCACCCCAATGGATCAGGTGGGTGTTTGTGACTCCATCAGATGTGAACAGACTTTGAAAGAGAAGCATGGAACAGGACAAAAAAAAACCCCATTCATGGTCGCCAATTCTGTCTATTTTTTTTTACTTGACATCCGGTGAAATCCTTTACAAAGCGTTTCCACATAGAAAAATACCAGCCGCCTCCTAGACACTACCCTGTGAATCACTAAAGCTCTGACATCACCTACAACAGCGGTTCGTTTGGGAGCAGTTGATTGCTTGGGCGCCATGAAGATGAACTGTTTATACAGACCCAGTAAAAAAAAAAAAATATGTAACAAGGAGTAGGTTTTAATGTGCCAGTTATTACAGCTGTGGTGCCAACATTATTTGGAAATTGTTTATAAAAAAAGAAAAGAATCTACATAAAAATTGCTTGATTTTGTGGCTCCTTTCCGCCTTATTTGTGTGCCTGTTACGCTGGAGGTTTAAAGCAGTTGTGTTTCCTGGATCTGAAATTAAAGTACAAATCATATAAGACACTAAACAGCAATTGTAAAATGACCACAATTCGTCACTGGGCTTGGCACAAGCTCTGAGGGAACCAGATGTAGGATTACACATGGTCTGCACGTCACCACGTTCAGATGGAAAAAAAGGGTTTGACAATTGAATTTGTGATTTGATCTTGTGACTCGGCCACATGAGTACATTAACATTGAACGGCTGCTAAAATGATATCTACAGACGTCACACATGTTTTGAAGGGAGCCAGCGTAGCAGAACGGGTTATTTTCTTCACAATATAAAAACAAACAACAGTGAAATTGATTCTTTCAGTTAGCATATGATGGGTCTGAGTGTGTTAAGTAAGAGTCCTTTTAAAAGATGATATGGGGAAAGCATCGGGCCTCAAAATGCTTGGGGTTTTTTTTACAGGCAACTCTGTACAGTCACATTGGATTACAGTTGGAATATTATTACAGCAAGTTTGAAGCAAGTATTTCATTAGATATTTTACAAACAAATGCCTCAAAACAAAAAAGGAAAAGCGCCTCATAGCTTAGTCTATAAAATACAGTGTTTTAGTCAATGAGGTCCATTCAACAACGTCGATCCCGCGGGGACAGGAGGAAAACCACGACAGCATCGGACACTGAGAGTGTTTCTAAACGTCCATTAAAAAAAAACATGGATCCCAACGATAAAAAGAAATAAAGTCAATCCCAGCTGACTTTGAGGGAGTGGCGGCGTGACGTGGTGGCCGAGGGGAAGGCTGTCGCTCTGCGCGAACGCCACACACTTGGTCCCTTCATCAGCGTCAAGTAGCTTATATCGGATATGTTCCAGCAAGGACTAACCCTGTCGATCTGTCCACCTCCTTGAGTTTTCTTTTGTTTTCAATCCGAAAACCACTTATCGTCCGACCTGGATGAGGATGACGCGAGGAGCGGCTTCTGGATGACGGATCTGTTGTTGACAGTCGGGTTGGGAGGAGTGTCCGTATCCCCCACTCCGTGGCGAGTCTGTGGACGGGATTCTGTCATCGCTCCGAGATCCTGGGACGACTTTGGTACCTGAGACCTGAGCTCCACCGCAACGCCAGCAAGCAGGACCGACGTCATCCCTTAGCAAACAACTTAACAACAAACTTGTGGTGTTTTTGTGTCGGTGTGTGTGTGTAATTCCCTGAATATTTGAATTTCTACCAACCGCATGGCCCGCCCGAAAAGGATGACTTCTTCATTTCGCCCAATATTCTGCCTGAACAAAATAAAAATGTGGGAACAAACTAACAAACAATTATTTAAAAAAGTAAAAAAACTAAACAAAAGAAAAACCGACAAATGCCCACCAGCACAGACATCTTGGCAGGCAGTGTAAATTAAAAAGTGCATCGATTTCAAGTATGTAAACAAAATAACATTTTCTTTTTTTCTTGTCGAGGGAAGGCGGAACTGATCGGTGTGCTTCTAGTCCGGGCCAATGAGGTGACTCCTGAGGTTTGGCACACGTACGCGCACACGACAGACACACACACACACACACACACACACACACACACACACACACACACACACACACACACACACACACACACACACACACACACACACACACACACACACACATACGTGCGCGCCCCCAAACACACGCACAGCACAGAGAAGTGAAGAGATTCTCTGGGATTCACCCCTCCATGCCCGCCTCTCTCGCTCGCTCACTCCGAGTTCTTCTTCATCTCCATTGGCCGATCCGGCGTGTCCGTCCGTCTCTAGGACCTGTAAAGACACACCCCCTTTCCGTCAGCCCCGCCCGGTCACATGGAGACGTTACGGAAGCTGCCGGAGAAACGACACGGGGCGGAGGAGTGGCGGAGTGGCGGGAGAGACAGCAACACAAACAAGGGAAACAAACGAAACGAGACAAAACAAACGTGTGGAAAGACAACAAAAAAAGAACAAAAAGAACGAAAAATGTGAGTGAGTGAGTGGGAATGGTGGACGGGGCCACAGTGAGGGTGAGGAGCAGATGCTGAGCATGGAGACAAGAGGTCTGGATCGGTGAATGAGAATCTGAGGGTCAGTGAACAAAACTAAAGAATAAAAATCTATGGTTTTCAAGAGAGAGAGAGGGGGAGGCAGAAAAGGTAGATTAGTCGTCTACAATATTGTGTCCTTATCATCTCAACTGATTAACTGCTATGATATACAGAAAGCTCCAATTAATACCCAATTGCGACATATCCTATTATTGGTGTAGTTTTGCAAAAGATTCTAATGACGTTTCATGGTCCTTTTTCCGTGGGCGTCTATTTATTTATTTCGTATATTTAACGGTATTTAAAAAGTATTTATTGTCGTTATCATTAGTATATATAATTTTCATCTTCTATCTGTTGAGAATGGAGAAGGGTGGACAGGAACCCGTGAACACCAACGTCAAACTAAAAAACACCAATGACACCAACATGTACACAGGACACAACAACTACAACACAGAACGGCAGCAGCACCACATAGCAAATGGCACAGGTAATGATTCCACATGGTGTGTCCAAGTGTGTGAGAGTGTGTGTGTGTGTGTGTGTGTGTGTGTGTGTGTGTGTGCGCGTGTGCGCGTGTGCGAGATCGCTACTCACTCTGATCCCGACGAGTCTCCACCGTCCACCGTCCCGGCCTTGATGGTCATGGCGACGCCGTTGAGGTGGTCCGCCAGGGGGGGCTTAGGGGCCCCCGGTCGGCCCTCGCCGGAGGAGGAGGAGGAAGAGGAGGAGGCGGAGGGGGAGCCCCCCGGCCTGCGCGGGGAGCCGGGGCCCGGGCTGGCCTCCGAGAGCTGGTTGTGGATCCTGTGGAGGCCGTTCCTCTCGGCGATGGGAGACAGTTGCTTCTTCTTCAGGATTCCTGGGAAAAGGTCGGAACAAGGGAGAAAACGAATTAGGATTCAAAATGGATGCCACACAGTTAAACGTCTCCGTCTCTGTTTTGTATTCATTCTATCAATAAACCCAGGAACAGAACCTCTTGAGAATGAGACGAGATCTCTTTCTCAACAAAATCGTCACCTTTCTGGGGGTGGCCATGGTGGTGGTGGTGGTGGTGGTGATGCTGGTGGAGGCCGGCCCCCAGCGTGGCGCCTACACTGCAGTCACTGTCCCCAGGCCTCTCGTCGGGCGGGGTTCTGTTGTCCCTGGTGGGGCACTGTGGGGACACCGTGTGGGCAGGGCCCTGTGGGGACACCGTGTGGGCGGGGCCCTGCAGGGACGCCATGTGGGCAGGGCCTTGCGTGGACGCAGTGTGGGCGGGGCCCTCCACCACCAGCAGCAGCTCCGGCCCTACGGCCCCTCCCTCGCCGGGGCGTCCCGCCACGCCTTCCCCCGGCCGATGCGCCTTGCCCAGGCCGTTGTCTGGCAGATGTTGGGAATGTTACCAGATGTTAGGAATGTTACCAGATGTGAGTCATGTTACCAGATGTGAGGCATGTTACCAGATGTGAGGCATGTTACCAGATGTGAGGCATGTTACCAGATGTGAGGCATGTTACCAGATGTGAGGCATGTTACCAGATGTGAGGCATGTTACCAGATGTGAGGCATGTTACCAGATGTGAGGCATGTTACCAGATGTGAGGCATGTTACCAGATGTGAGGCATGTTACCAGATGTGAGGCATGTTACCAGATGTGAGGCATGTTACCAGATGTTAGGCATGTTACCAGATGTGAGGCATGTTACCAGATGTGAGGCATGTTACCAGATGTGAGGCATGTTACCAGATGTGAGCATGTTACCAGATGCGAGTCAGGTTGCCATGTAGTTCAATGTAAATACAAGTAACCTGCACTAACTATACCATCACATTGTATATCTTACAGCAGAATGTATCTTTTCATAACATGTTGATTTATTTGTAAAAATAAATATATATTATATTTGTAATGCAAATTGTATATTTATTTCATTATATATATAATTTCTTAGCATTTTCCAAAAGTTGTAGTTTAAAAAAAAGTATGTGTGCGTATGTGTGTGTGTGTGTGTGTGTGTGTGTGTGTGTGTGTGTGTGTGTGTGTGTGTGTGCGCGCGCGTGTAGGGGGGTGTTGGACGGCCTCCTAACCGTGGGGGTGTGGTCTCTTGGCGGCCAGGTTCTCCCAGCATTCCTCGGGGGGGTAGCGGCCCTCCTCGTCCTCGCTGTCCGAGGAGTGGGTGGAGGCGTAGGAGCCGCTCTGGTCATCCTCGATGGAGAGGTCGCTGTCTGAATCGCTGTCACGATCTGAATGCACACGCACATGCACACACACACACACACAAAAACAATGCATGTTACACCAACAATAAAAAAGTAGACTGTCATCAGTAGCTCAGGAGGTAAGAGCGGTTCCCCGGGCTCCGCCTAGCTAAGTGTCGAGGTGTCCCTGAGCAAGACACCACCTAACCCTAACTGCTCCTGACGTGTTGGTTGTTACCTTGCATGGTTGACACCGCCGTCGGTGTATGAATGGGTGAATGTGAGGCAACTGTAAAGTGCTTTGGATAAAAGCGCAATATAAATGCAATCCATTTACCATGTACTTATTGTAAGTCGCTTTGGATAAAATCATCTGCCAAATGCCCTAAATGTAAATGTAAACGTAAGTGCGTACCGTCCAGACGCTCCTTGGTGTCGTGGAAGCCGTGTTCGTTCAGCGCAATGTGAGCCTGGCTGCTGTTGAGTCCGTCGTCCCTGCAACAAAACAACAACAAAAACAAGACAATAAAGCCCAGTGACTTCCCATGGGTCTGACCCCCGGGGAGGCTCCTGCTGCTGCCGAACCCATGTGGGTGTGTGGTGTGTGTCCCTGGAGTGGCCCGCCGCGTACCGCAGGACGAAGGGAACGTAGCTCTGCTGGCTCTTGCCGCTCTGCATGGTGCCGTTCAGCGACACGCTGGAGTCGCCGAACGGGAGGTGGTAGAGCCGCCCGTCCATGTAGCCCCCGCCACCCTTATAGGTCTGGGGGGGGGGGAGAGAGAGAGAGAGAGAGAGAGAGAGAGAGAGAGAGAGAGAGAGAGAGAGACAGAGAGAGAGAGACACAGAGAGAGACACTGTGAATACAACAGTTGATGCCACATTTTATTTGATGTCTTAAGATGTGAAGTGACTTGGAGTATTCCAAGATGCATGAATACAATTAGTTATTCAAGATTCAAGATTCCTCTATTGCCATATGGAACAAGTACAGTGGCATGCTTACTCCCCATTCTTACTTATTATTATTACTACTGTGATGAGAAGCAGTATAACATTTCTGTTGGGGGTTTCCTCCCGAAAGTCACTAATCTAATCTTTTATTCAAACACTTTGTTGAACCGGTCTCAACTGAATACACAAGACCGAGGGTTTCTTTCTTTAGCACCATGAAATCAATCACAGTTTAAAAAGTAACTTGGAATGTGTGTTTTTGTGGATGGTGGTCTATCTGCTGCACACACACAGTCGTGTTGTCAGGGAGTTCACCGTTTGGTGCAAATATTTGCTGAATTATGGAAACTCTTGGCGGGTGCATTCCAGAGGAATGCCTTCCTGTCGGCCGTGCGGGGCGGGGGGGGGCGTGGGGACCTGCACCAGAGGACACTTCGAGGGACACTCACCGACGCCTTGGACTTGATCATGTGATCAGGCCGCTTGCGACTGCAGCAGTACTTCATGGCGGTCCTCGCCTCTTTGTTGAACACGATCCGGAAGAAGAAGATAAAGGGACCCTGCGGAGAAGAGAGAAAGACAGAGAGAGAGACAAAGACAGACAGAGACAGACAGACAGAGAGAGAGACAAAGAGAGACGGAGAGAGACAGAGAGAGAGAGAGAGAGAGAGAGAGAGAGAGAGAGAGAGAGAGAGACAGAGAGAGACAGAGAGAGAGAGACAGAGAGAGAGACAGAGAGAGGGAGACAGAGAGAGACAGAGAGAGACAGAGACAAAGAGAGACAGAGAGAGAGAGAGAGAGAGAGGGGAGAGCGAGGGAGACAGAGAGAGAGAGAGAGAGACAGAGAGAGAGACAGACAGACAGACAGAGACACCAAATTACACCGTTTTTCTTTTAAAGCCACCATGGAGTAAAAAATTACATTTTCACATTTAGGTAGCGTCATATTTTCAATGTATGTATGTCAACCTCCTGATTATTTGACATCCAAATGTAATAAACATAATATAACACAACGTTCACTACAGCTCATTTAGTGTGGGTGGGGGCAACGACTTGGTGGAGAAATGGGCGGGCTTAACTCTCAGCCATATATGGTATCGCAACGTACCCCTCCCCCCTCCCCCCCCCCCTTGTGTGTATATAAAGCCTGCCCACAGGCACGGGCCGGCAAGCGCTTCCACTTGGCACCAAGACCCAAGCGTCTCAAATGACATCACAGCGGTACGACACACTTATAATATAATACTATAGCACTCATGTGGTGTGCCTAGACCCCGGTGCTCCAGGCCACTCACCAGCAGACAGTTGAAGCCGGCGAACAGGTAGTGGAAGAGGATCATGTCGCTGTTGACGGACAGCAGCGCCAGCAGACATGTGACCGTGACCAGGAAGAGCACGCCCCCGGCCGTCCTCAGACCCGAGCTGTGGACACACGGTGGGCGCTATGAGATCATGGATGGAGGAGCTTTGGACATTATTCACTATTAAACTTTTTGAGTCAAAAACAATCTTCCCCATGACAACTGGCCTCATTAAGACCTGGGACCCCCACTGATCCCCACCAATTCTCACCCCCTATTGACACTATACTACACGTTATATTAACGTTGAACCCCACTGACTCCCACCCCCCCATGGACACTATTGCGTTACATGAAAGCACATTTTTATTGCTTATTTTGAATATATTTTATCTACCCCAAAAGCAAAAAAGACAGGGCTTCTGTCAAATAATCCACTGATATAAACACCGTAGGATGGATACATGATGGTTTTAACGGACACCGGTTGGCATTTGTGTTCAGGCACGTGTCGGGGCACTCACACGGGGGGGTCTTTCTTGTCGAAGCCGTGGCGTCTGAGGGTGCAGGAGGCCCTGGAGGCCAGGATGTACAGGAAGATGTTCATCTGCGGACACAGAACACGCCATCAGACACCTTCAGGACAGCACCGGCAGGACTGGTGGCATTAGATACTAGCAGTACACAGTCATTGAGTCATTGAACACACACACATTACGCCAGGATAGTGGTCATGGTGTGTTAGTGGTCATGGTGTGTGTCAGTCAGAAGGTAAGAAAGAAAGAAACTAAGAAAGAAAGAAACTAAGAAAGAAAGAAAGAAATTGAAAAAATATATGAAAACTAGATTATGAGATTATATATATACCAGATAAAATTGCAATTCAAATGGAAAATTGTATGTGTATGGATAGATCATGTAAATGCTTTCTGCCATTTTTTTCATGACGCATTGGATCTATATGCCAGTGGATATTATAAACACTGTCACAGAAGTACATTCTGTGGGTTGAGAGGAGAGGAGGGCCGGTAACTCACCCCCACCACCATGGCTATGGGGCCCGCGAAGCTCCAGATGAGTGTGTCGTACATGGAGAGCCAGCAGTAGTCGGGGTTACCGTAGCCTTCTGGGTCTAGTCCCACCGCCAGGCCTGGAGACCAAGCCACAAACACGCACACGCACACACACACACACACACACACACAGTAGCGTCACACATTCTGCCAGTAAACCAAACCGACCCCATGCTGAGGCTCGTCTTATGAACTCAAATGATGGATGGATGGATGGATGAATGAATGAATGAGGTGCTGACCTGTGACGAAGGCGGGAACCCCCCAGCCAATCAGGTAGTAGAAGCGCATGGGGCCGTAGTTGATGTCGCGCAGCTCGCTGAGCATGCGGTAGGCGTGCAGGCCCTCCAGGAAGAGCCAGGAGAAGGTGCACAGGTAGAAGAAGTGCAGCAGGATGGCGATGCCCGTGCACAGGAACTGGAGCCGCAAGACAGAGAGACAGACAGAGACAGACAGAGACAGAGAGAGAGAGAGACAGAGACAGAGAGAGAGAGACTTGGGAGTTAAGGGGACGTTCGTCGGGAACTTGGGAGTTAAGGAGACATTCATCAGTTTCAGGCTCCCTTGGACAGGAAGTTGCTTTGGATAAAAGCTTCTGCTAAATGACCTCAATATAAAGTAATGCAGAAGGTTTCCATCTATACAGAGCCACTTACTTACTCAGCTGTTCTTAATAATATAATATAAAGAATTTATAACAATAATAAAAACATTTTGCTGAAATGATCTATGCTTTCACTTTGATGGATCAATTAAAGGGCTACCGTTTCCTAAATAGACATGTTCCCGTCTATATTTGATGGATTGGCCAGTGGAGGATGCTAAACGCAGAGAAGGCAGGCACGTGAGCGAGCTAACAAGCGAGGAGCCAAGAGGAAGAGGAGGAGGACGGGAAGGAAGAAATAGATGGCCTACTGGGTTGTCTGCCTGGTTGATGCCCAGGATGAAGATGAGCTCGGAGAGGAAGAGTGCGGTGGCGCCGTTGTTGACGATGCTGGTCCTGTTGCACTGCATGGCCCGCAGGCAGAGGAGGAAGACGGTGGTGAGGAAGAGGAAGCCCAGGGTCACGCCCACCGTGCTCCAGGTCACCAGCTTGAGGGGCAGGATCTCTCCGTTCTGGGCGGGAAACAGAAACACAGACAATCAGACATGCAGCTTGTTGAGGTATGAAGGAATTATTCACAATTCATTATAATGAGCACATTTGATAATGAACACATTTTGTGTGTTTACCTAATCACAAGTGATTAGATCAACTGAAATTGTCAAATAGTATTAAGAATGATCAGGAAATTCTCTGTTAGGGTGTGTGTGTGTGTGCTTGGTGTGTATGCAAACCAGTTGTGTGTGATTCTGTGTTTGTATGTGGGTTTCTTAGTGTGAGTGAGTGAGTGAGTGAGTGAGTGAGTGAGTGAGTGAGTGAGTGAGTGAGTGAGTGAGTGAGTGAGTGAGTGAG
>PIJE02006308.1:7500-15587 GCA_002895965.2 Coryphaenoides rupestris
TTCGCCCCCCCCCCCCCCCCTTTCCCCCCCGGAGACACGCGGCAATTATTAATGCGTTCGATTTCCTTATAAATATAAATATAATGCGAGGCTATTGGAGCTGTCTTAATAACCGTCCTCTGGAGTTGCTTTTTTCTATCTCTCCTCGGCTATGATAAATGGTGTTGTGGCCAAAGGGGGGGGGGGGGTTGACTTAACTCCGAGACGAAAAGGCACTGGGTTCGATTCCCCGAGGTTCCCCAAATGATGCCTCCTAACCTGTCCTTTAGCCAGATGCCATGAACACCCTATACCTGCTCCTTAAAGTGGTCCATCTTGAAGATTTTCCAGCAACCGGTCGGTACTGTAGACTGATCTATCCGGGTGGAAACACCGACACTCCCCCCACTTGTGATGTCATAAGCTGGAGATTGTGAAACGTGAAACCTGCAAATGGCTACGCACACACTCACACACCCTGGTTGTACTGTGTACTCTGAGCCCTTAGAAAGGCCTGTGTCTTAATCCTATCTGTGGATTAAGACACAGTCCAACTAAACGTGACCGAATAAAATAGTAAGTCGTGTTTGAGTGCATCAGGAGCGACCTTCCCTCGAGAGAGACCGACAAAGGGCAAGGATTTGTGGACGTAAGCGCTCGACGTCCATCAATCGTCAATCAAGCTTAAAAAACTAAAGAAACCAGAAAAAACATAATAATAATAATAATGGCTTGTCAGCTCATGAATGAATGAATGTAAAAATACGTAAAAATTTCACTCAGGCTACTTTCCAGAACGGCGATTAAAGATCGGAGGATCCGAAGGCGCGGTTTTCCCCTCGCCGACCGTTGAGCGGGATTCTCCGTCCTTTTTTTTTTAATGGCTGATTTGGTACGCAGCACTGGTTTACCGTGTTTAACCACCGGCCACCGGAACAGAGGTTTCATAATAGAACACGCCGGGTGTTATGTTACGAAACCTCTGTTCCGGTGGCCGTTGTCTCCGCCCTCTCCCACACCAGCCTCCCTCCGCTTCACCCCCGCAACCCCCCCTCGGCACTTTTGGACAATACTAGAAGAAAGATTGGAAAAAGGGGAACATGGCTAAAGCTAATTATCCCGGGGACTTGCAGATCGTCTCGAGGGGTCACACACACACACACACACACACACACACACACACACACACACACACACACACACACGCACACACACACCCCAATGTAATCCCTTTAATTGAATCACGGAAAGTGCAGTTAATTAAGCGATTAAGGTTGTGTGTGCGCGGAGGCGAGGGAGCCATTAGCCGTCTTCTCGTGGGGGGAGAAGACAGCACCGCCCCGCCCCCCCCCCCCCCCCCCCCCCCCGCCGCCACCTCATCCTCATCCTCATCCTCCTCCTCCTCCTCTTCCTGACGGTGGACAGTCTGGCCTGCCGATGACCGCCACCTCCACCTCCTCCTCGACCTCCTCCTCCACCTCATCCCCTGAGGAGAGTGAAAGAGGTTGGGGGGGAAGGGGGGGGGGGGGGGGGGGCTAATGGAAAGAGAGCGAGAGAGAGAGAGAGAGTTGCCTATAAGAGAGAGAGAGAGAGAGAGTTGCTTATAGGCTAATGCGAAATACCACACACATCCACAGTTTCCTCAGTAATGGTGAAGTGGTCAAGTGACTTCCTGTTCCCGGTAGAAGCGGGGTCAAGTGACTTCCTGTTCCTGTCATTCCCGACAACGTTAGGTCAGGAATGCGCGACTTCCCTCCGCACAAAGTTGAGCAACCGAGCCAAGAGACGGACAAGCGGGCGCCAAGACAAACTATTATTCAACTCCGCGCACGTCGGGCCCAGATTCTGTCAGATTAATGGAGTGACTGCGTGATGACCAGACCTGTCCGGGAGATGGATGGACGGACGGGCGATGGGGCGGGAGAGAGACAATTAAGTAAGTCTTCGAGTCTCGGGTTGTCAGGGAAGGAGTTACGAGTGCACTCCCTGTGGACCGCAGTGAAGTACAGAGACAGAAAGAAAGAGAGAGAGAGAGAGAGAGAGAGAGAGAGAGACTATTGTCAAGTTTATTTCTTTTTAGATGTTATTAGTGAGAAGGTACGGGTATCTTGCTCAAAGAGGCCCACAGGGAAACCGCAGACGTCGGGGATCGAACCCAACACCTTTCCGATCTGGGAGTCAGAAACCCTAATCGCCAGACAATCCTGATTCATCGTGAGAGCCGATATGCAGCATGACGCCCGTCCGATGATTTCATTTGGATTAGAATCTCGAATCTTTCACCTTCATCATGTCGACTTGATCTATCAAGAACAGAAGATCCTTGCTTGGACGTTTGGAGCAGGGAGCACCTTCATTTAGGTCCTGTTCCACCTTGGCCGTGGTTCATCCCGTCCCTCTGATAACCCTCTGGTAACACATTACCCTCTGGTAACACACGAAGCCCCCTCTTTCCGAAGCCCCCCTTTTTTCTCCGCCGGACTCATTGACCCAAATGGAACAAAAGGAAAAAACTTGGCTCTCCTCGAAGGTCTCCGTTGACTGACAGCTCCCCAGTTTGGGTCTATACAAAGGCCCCTCGCCGTACAGATACAGTGTGATTAATGAGAGTCCCCAGCGCTCGGCACACACGTGGCAGGTAGTCATTAGCCTGAAGTCCGCGGCCGTGCGCCAAATAAAGAACCACGCGCCCCGACCCGATGGCGCATATGGTTACCAAGGGCCGACGGGGGAAAAGGTCAAGAGAGATTGCCGCTCGGAAGGGGGGGGCCGCTTTTGTTTGGGGTTCAAAGGGAGACACAAGAGCGTCGAAACAACACAAGCTAGCAATAGCCGCTAGGCGCCATCATCTCGTATTCTCCTTTCTTCGGCCATTGAGCCATTGGACGGATAACACCAGTGGCTCAATGGCCGATGGGAATGATTTAAGCCTGGGAGGGGTTAACCTCCGAGAGTCAATGCTGTCCCGAAGACGCCGCGCTTTCCCTATCCGCCGTTTGGACGACGCTCAGAGTATTGTTGTGCCGTGACGGTCCGATCGAGATCATTTGGCGAAAGGACCCGTCGAAGGTGACGACGGGCCGGTGGGTGACGGGTGAAACGGCGCTATAGCCTTGGGACCTGCCTCTCCGAGATGCCGGCGGCAGGGCGGGGAGGCCAAGCGGCAACAATCCGTCCAGGTTGGCTTGACACCCCCGGAAGGTGATGATGATGAAGACGAAGGGTGCCATAACCCACCCCCCCCCCCCGCCCGCTTCTGCCACGAGCTCGTCCCGCAATGGAGACGACGAGACTCCATATCAAGATCAAGTGGCAGCCGGTTGACCTCTGAACCTGGGTGGGGGTGGGGGGGGTGGGATCAGCAGACAGTTATGGTCGGTGGAAGCGCACATCCATCTCGCTTTTCCCCTGGGTGCCTGTCTGCCGGCCGGGGAGGGCTTCACAGCCCGACGGGTGCCGACGTTCCTAGCCGAAGGATACCGGGTTCGACACGGAGATCCTCGTCGTCCACCTCTTGGAGAAGAAACCTAATATTAAGTTATATTAATTTATGTTGGCCCCTCCCCGTTCTCTGTTAAGGGTTCAAAAGAAAAGCACAATATGATCGTCTCTCTTCTGAATTATTGGTCTCTGTTGTGTACTTGTTCACTTCCATTAGTTTGAAAAAAAAAAGAAGTTTTCTTTGCAACGTTGGTGTGTGTGTGTGTGTGTGTGTGTGTGTGTGTGTGTGTGTGTGTGTGTGTGTGTGTGTGTGTGTGTGTGTGTGTGTGTGTGTGTGTGGCCCCTGGGACTGCGAGGCGAACAACTCTTGGGGCCCTCAGCCAAAGTGTTATTGTGCTAATAGTGTTATCGTCGTGTTAGCGATGAAGAGTGGGTCCGCGAACGCAAAAACAAAACGCACACACACACACACACACACACACACACACACTGTGTTGTTTTAAAGGACATTAAGATGTCTGACGACGCTAAATCTGCTTCCTAACAAGTCCCCGGTGTTCCATTGAACTGCGGAGCACCACCACCACCAGCATCATCATCATCATCATCGCAGCATCGCGTTCTTCTTTTTGCAAAACGCAATTTTAATAATGGAATTGAAATTCTCAGGCGGAGCTGCTATCAGGAATTTCTTCATCCCCGTTGTTTTCCAATCAAATGTGTTAATTAACGACCAAGGGGTACGAGAGAAACAATTTGATTAGAGAATCGAATTAGATCGAAGAGATTGCCGTCTGCATCAATCAATGCATAACTGGAGTATTGTTTTCTTTTTGTCAATGGAAATTAATGCGAGATTTGTATTTAATTTTGTATTTTTTTAACTCCGATGCTGGGATTCCACTCAAAATGTAAATCCGGCGCCGGATTGGTGGTTTTATTCTCTTCCCCGACTAAAGATAAATTAATAGAAGCAGGCAGGAGTGCTGAGACGAGCCTTTCGTACGTAGATCAATGAAACCTGTGCGCTTTTTTTTTAATTTATTACAAAAAACAGAAGTATGGCCAGCTACAGCCGGAGCTAAGCGCCGACGCTCCGGCGCAGTCCTCCCGTCACCTTGTTAGTCGACTATAAATGGATTTCTTTGAAACGGAGGCGTCTCGTCACGAGGTTCACGGCTCGCCGCTCTCAGGAATAACGGCGGCGTTATTAAACGGGCCGTGAAGCTATGATGATGCGACGGAAGAACAAGAGAACAAATACAAAATCCATTCCCAGCGCTACTCACTCACTCACAAAGGAAACTTTTATGTTCCCAGTCTGTGATGCTTCCTTGTTGTTATTTAATGAACTGGGCGTGCTTATTTTCCTTTTTTCCGAATTCATTAAAATCATCATTCCCTGTCGCCGTCGCCAAAACGTTTTTTTACAGGGGAGGTGGAGGTGGAGGTGAGGGTTGGGAGGTGGAGGTGGGAGGGGGAGGGTTGGGAGGTGGAGGTGGAGGGGTTGGGGTTGGGAGGTGGAGGTGGAGGGGTTGGGAGGTGGAGGTGGAGGGGTTGGGAGGTGGAGGGGTTGGGAGGTGGATGTGGAGGGGTTTGGGAGGTAGAGGTGGAGGGGTTGGGAGGCGGAGGGGTTGGGGTTGGAGGTGAGGTGGAGGGGTTGGGAGGTGAGGTGGAGGAATTGGGAGGTGGAGGTGGAGGGGTTGGGAGGCGGGGGTTGGGAGGTGAGGTGGAGGTTTGGGAGGCGGAGGGGTTGGGAGGTGGAGGTGGAGGTGGATGGGTTGGGAAGGTGGAGGGATTGGAGGTGGAGGTGGAGGTTGGTTGGGAGGGTGGGAGGTGGAGGTAGATGGTTGGAGTGGAGGTGGAGGGGTTGGGGTTGGGAGGTGGAGGGGTTGGGAGGTGGAGGTGGAGGGTTGGGGTTGGGAGCGTGGAGGGGTCGGGGTGGAGGTGGAGGGGTTCACGCTTACGGGAGGCGGAGGTGGAGGGGTTGGGAGGCGGAGGGGGACGGCGGCACGGCGAATTATCCGAGTGGCCGAGAGAAATGAATGCGAATCAACGGCATCTAAACGGTAACGATCGCTGACGCCGCATTCGTTAGCGCCGGCAGATTGAGAACAAAATACAAAAAAATAAAAGATAATTGAAAATTATACAGCGCCGGCGCATAAGAGAACACTTGGAAAATATGCAATTTCAAACAAAAATATGCAATTTTCTCGGTTGTTTTCTCCTGATTATCGACGCTGAGGATCTCTCTCTCTCTCAGACAACTTCAGTGGAACGTCCACCTAGATGTGTGATTACTAGATCAGTCTGCCAGTCTACCCAGTGGACTGTACTGTACTGTACCGACAGGTCAACTGATCTAGTCCAGCATACGTCTCGGTGGACATTCCCACTTGTGATGTCACTAGACAGTAGTCAAGTGTGCTCGCAATGGCTAATACACTCACACACCTGGTGGCGTAATAAATAAAGATGGTGGTGGTGGTGGTGGTGGTGGTGGTGGTGGTGGGCCTGTCTCATTGGGTTCATAACGTCTGTTTTATAGTCTCTTTCGATCCTTGCGTCAGAGAACTGTGAGATCTTCCCACCACAACCAGCAGCTGTAATGACCAACGTACAGGAAAGATCCTTCGTGGATGGATAGGAGTGGTGGTGGTGGTGGTGGTGGTGTTGTTGTTGTGGCTCGTGGGTTGGGGGTTCAACTCCCGGCCCAAAAGGTTGTCCGGTTTCCGCTTGAATTCCCCCGCGAGTCGCTTGGGGACGCAGGCGTTGCTGTCACATGACCAAAAAAGGCGGTAAAACGGGTAAAGTGCGGTTAAAAGGGTGGAGATTTTGGGTGGAGACGAGGAGAAGGGATGAAAAGAGAGGAAATCCCACGAGGGGGCTGCTGACTCATCAACGCTACCGCAGCTGTTCCCGACGTTCCCGATGTTCTCCAAAGAGCGACATTAAGTGGCCACGCAGCTGCGGTAAGCGCCTCACACACACACAACACACGCACACACACACACACACACACACACTTTAAAGGGGACGTCTTATGCCACCAGGTGCGTGAGTGCGATTAGCCACTGCGAGTCGTTTCACAATGTGCCATGTGACGACCGTCTCGTGACATCACAAGTGGGAACGTCCACCTCTAGATGTACGGTACGCCGACTCGATCGGTTCACTTCCCGTCGGTGCGGTTCACTGGGGGGTCGGCCGGTAGACTGATCCGGTCGTCATGCATCTCGGTGGACATTCCGACACACCTCGCAAAAAAAATGTGCCGGCCCCGCCCCCCTTTTGTTTGCGGCCACGCCCCCCCCCTCCCCCTCCACACCCCAAGTTCATTAGAAGAGAGAGGAGAAGAAACGAGGATGGGTGAGGCGGGGAGGATAAGAGAGAAACAACGCAACAGGAATGGAAACATCGAATCTGATTCGACGGCGCCGGACCTTCCAAACCTGCGCTCCCGGGGCCCGGCCCCCCGTGGGAAAGGAGTAAAGGTAAGGCGCTTCCTGCTGACCGAGACG
Organism: Coryphaenoides rupestris; assembly: GCA_002895965.2. Lineage (NCBI taxonomy): Eukaryota > Metazoa > Chordata > Actinopteri > Gadiformes > Macrouridae > Coryphaenoides > Coryphaenoides rupestris. The sequence continues at coordinate 14,445 of PIJE02006308.1, forward strand.
GACAGGAGTCCAGGCAGGGGGATGGATGAGGTGCAACGGACAAAAAAACTCAGATTAACTCAATTGTTAATCATTGTTCATTAATTCCGTATTCTTAAGGTGAAATTATTTTACGATTGTTAATCACAACCAATCCTGTTCCTGGTACCGCTTGCTGCAGTCCATCAAAGTACCCCGAGAACGAGATGGGCGCGATGGGAACGAGACATCGGACACGAGGGACCACCGGGTGTAACGAGGGAGGACAGAAAAGGGGGTGTGGCTATGGAGGCAGGGGAGTGGGGGGGGCTATGGAGGCAGGGGGGGGGGGGGGGGGGGACAAGATGGACTCTATAACTCTATCTCAGGTGGGGGAAATTATCTTGTCACAGTACAGGACAGTAAGATGGATTTAGAAAGAAAAGAGACATTCAATCATTTTAAAATGCAAATAAAAAAGTGCTCCGTATTGCGTGTCAGCATAATAATAATAATAATAATAATAACATAATATAAGATAAGACAGAACTTTATTAATCCCGAAGGAAATGATTGTGCCGGAGGTCGCTCAGAACGCCAACAACGACGACGACAACAATAAAGCGAACGATAGTTTGAGCGGGAACATCGACGTCGTTCAGACACGGACACACTCGGTCGGAAGGCAGCGGCGGCGACGGGGAGAGACTCTCACGGGGACGTCCTCCGATGGACGGATGTTCCGATCCGCCCGCTGTGTTTGTAATTATCTAAACGAGAGCCTCCAGGTACCTCACGCTGGGGGCCCCCGGGGAGTCCCTTTTGGTATTTATTTTCCCAGCTATTAAATGCCTCTCTCTCTCTCTCTCTCTCTACACGCCATGAATTTGGACATCCCGACAAGACCCGTGATACTTTTACTGATCTTTTCACACTAATTTACAAAACACCTAACATGGTGTGACGGACAATTAGCACCCGGCAACGAGACCTCAGCAGCTAATGCTCCCGCCTACCGCGCCCGAAATTAAATGAATCAGTCGACCATGAAGATCGAAGTCACTTGACCCGAACGAGTCTGTCCTTCGAGTGCTCTCGACATCTCTCACTCGTTTGTGAAGTGGCGCCCTGGATATGGCATGAGCCGAACTGACGTACGACCGGCGGACAAGGAACGGGAGCAGG
>PIJE02006310.1:0-15580 GCA_002895965.2 Coryphaenoides rupestris
ACATACATTAAATAACACACATTAACATAACACACATTAACATAACATACATTAACATAACATACATTAAAATAACACACATTAACATAACATACATCAACATAACATACATTAACATAACACACATTAACATAACACACATTAACATAACACACATTAAAATAACATACATTAACATAACATACATTAAAATAACACACATTAACATAACATACATCAACATAACATACATTAACAACATACATCAACATAACACATACATTAACATAACACACATTAACATAACATAACACATCATAATAAAACTAACATACACATTAACATAACATACATTAACATAACATACATTAACATAACATACATCAACATAACATACATTAACATAAATAAACACATTAACACATTAACATAACACACATTAACATAACATACATCAACATAACATACATTACATAACATACATTAACATACATTAAAATAACACACATTAACATAACATACATCAACATAACATACATTAACATACATTAAAATAACACACATTAACATAACACACATTAAAATAACACACATTAACATAACATACATCAACATAACATACATTAACATACATTAAAATAACACACATTAACATAACACATTAAAATAACACACATTAACATAACATACATCAACATAACATACATTAACATACATTAAAATAACACACATTAACATAACACACATTAAAATAACACACATTAACATAACATACATCAACATAACATACATTAAAATAACACACATTAAAATAACACACATTAACATAACATAACATCATTAAACATACAACAACATTAAAATAACACATTAACATAACACACATTAACAATAACATACATTAACACACATTAACATAACATACATTAAAATAACACACATTAACATAACATACATTAACATAACACACATTACATAACATACATTAACATAACACAACATTAAAATAACACACATTAACATAACACACATTAAAATAACATACATAACAAACACATTAACATAACATACATAACACAACATTAACATAACACATTACATAACATACATCAACATAACATACATTAACATAACATACATCAACATAACACACATTAACATAACATACATTAAAATAACACACATTAACATAACACACATTAACATAACACACATTAACATAACACACATTAAAATAACACACATTAACAATAACATACATCAACATAACACACATTAACATAACACACATTAAAATAACATACATCAACATAACATACATTAACATATACATTATCAGAACACATTAACATAACACACAATAACATGACAGTAATACTATAATAGTAACATGACAGTAATAACATAATAACATTAACAATAGAACATGACCCTCACAGCATCACATCCCCACACAATAACATTCATAACATAATAACATGACAATAACATTCATAACATAACATGACAATAACATTCATAACATAACAACATGACAATAACATTCATAACATAACAACATGACAATAACATTCATAACATAACAACATGACAATAACATTCATAACATAACATGACAATAACATTCATAACATAACATGACAATAACATTCATAACATAACATGACAATAACATTCATAACATAACATGACAATAACATTCATAACATAACATGACAATAACATTCATAACATAATAACATGACAATAACATTCATAACATAACATGACAATAACATTCATAACATAACATGACAATAACATTCATAACATAATAACATGACAATAACATTCATAACATAATAACATGACAATAACATTCATAACATAATAACATGACAATAACATTCATAACATAATAACATGACAATAACATTCATAACATAATAACATGACAATAACATTCATAACATAATAACATGACAATAACATTCATAACATAACATGACAATAACATTCATAACATAACATGACAATCATAACATAATAACATGACAATAACATTCATAACATAATAACATGACAATAACATTCATAACATAATAACATGACAATAACATTCATAACATAATAACATGACAATAACATTCATAACATAACATGACAATAACATTCATAACATAATAACATGACAATAACATTCATAACATAACATGACAATAACATTCATAACATAATAACATGACAATAACATTCATAACATAATAACATGACAATAACATTCATAACATAATAACATGACAATAACATTCATAACATAACAACATGACAATAACATTCATAACATAACATGACAATAACATTCATAACATAACAACATGACAATAACATTCATAACATAACAACATGACAATAACATTCATAACATAATAACATGACAATAACATTCATAACATAACATGACAATAACATTCATAACATAACATGACAATAACATTCAGAACATAACATGACAATAACATTCATAACATAATAACATGACAATAACATTCATAACATAACATGACAATAACATTCATAACATAACAACATGACAATAACATATAAAACATGACAATAACATTCATAACATAACATGACAATAACATTCATAACATAATAACATGACAATAACATTCATAACATAATAACATGACAATAACATTCATAACATAATAACATGACAATAACATTCATAACATAACATGACAATAACATTCATAACATAACATGACAATAACATTCATAACATAATAACATGACAATAACATTCATAACATAACATGACAATAACATTCATAACATAACATGACAATAACATTCAGAACATAACATGACAATAACATTCATAACATAATAACAATAACATTCAAATAATAACATGACAATAACATTCATAACATAACATGACAATAACATTCATAACATAATAACATGACAATAACATTCATAACATAATACATGACAATAACATTCATAACATAACATGACAATAACATTCATAACATAATAACATGACAATAACATTCATAACATAATAACATGACAATAACATTCATAACATAATAACATGACAATAACATTCATAACATAACAACATGACAATAACATTCATAACATAATAACATGACAATAACATTCATAACATAATAACATGACAATAACATTCATAACATAATAACATGACAATAACATTCATAACATAACATGACAATAACATTCATAACATAACATGACAATAACATTCATAACATAACATGACAATAACATTCATAACATAATAACATGACAATAACATTCATAACATAATAACATGACAATAACATTCATAACATAATAACATGACAATAACATTCATAACATAATAACATGACAATAACATTCATAGAACATAATAACATGACAATAACATTCAGAACATAATAACATGACAATAACATTCAGAACATAATAACATGACAATAACATTCATAACATAATAACATGACAATAACATTCATAACATAATAACATGACAATAACATTCATAACATAATAACATGACAATAACATTCATAACATAACATGACAATAACATTCATAACATAACAACATGACAATAACATTCATAACATAACATGACAATAACATTCATAACATAACATAACATGACAATAACATTCATAACATAATACATGACAATAACATTCATAACATAATAACATGACAATAACATTCATAACATAACATGACAATAACATTCATAACATAATAACATGACAATAACATTCATAACATAATAACATGACAATAACATTCATAACATAACAACATGACAATAACATTCATAACATAATAACATGACAATAACATTCATAACATAATAACATGACAATAACATTCATAACATAACATGACAATAACATTCATAACATAACAACATGACAATAACATTCATAACATAATAACATGACAATAACATTCATAACATAATAACATGACAATAACATTCATAACATAATAACATGACAATAACATTCATAACATAACAACATGACAATAACATTCATAACATAACATGACAATAACATTCATAACATAATAACATGACAATAACATTCAGAACATAACAACATGACAATAACATTCAGAACATAACAACATGACAATAACATTCAGAACATAACAACATGACAATAACATTCAGAACATAACAACATGACAATAACATTCATAACATAACAACATGACAATAACATTCATAACATAACAACATGACAATAACATTCATAACATAACAACATGACAATAACATTCATAACATAACATGACAATAACATTCATAACATAACAACATGACAATAACATTCATAACATAACATGACAATAACATTCATAACATAACATGACAATAACATTCATAACATGACAATAACATTCATAACAACATGACAATAACATACATAACAACATGACAATAACATTCATAACATAACATGACAATAACATTCATAACATAACATGACAATAACATTCATAACATAATAACATGACAATAACATTCATAACATAACATGACAATAACATTCATAACATAACATGACAATAACATTCATAACATAACATGACAATAACATTCATAACATAATAACATGACAATAACATACATAACAACATGACAATAACATTCATAACATAATAACATGACAATAACATACATAATAACATGACAATAACATTCATAACATAACATCATCATAACATGACAATAACATTCATAACATCATAACATGACAATAACATTCATAACATAACATGACAATAACATTCATAACATAACATGACAATAACATACATAACAACATGACAATAACATTCATAACATAATAACATGACAATAACATTCAGAACATAATAACATGACAATAACATTCAGAACATAATAACATGACAATAACATTCAGAACATAATAACATGACAATAACATTCATAACATAACAACATGACAATAACATTCAGAACATAACAACATGACAATAACATTCATAACATAACAACATGACAATAACATTCATAACATAACATGACAATAACATTCATAACATAACATGACAATAACATTCATAACATAACATGACAATAACATTCAGAACATAACAACATGACAATAACATTCATAACATAACAACATGACAATAACATTCATAACATAACAACATGACAATAACATTCATAACATAATAACATGACAATAACATTCATAACATAACAACATGACAATAACATTCATAACATAACAACATGACAATAACATTCATAACATAACAACATGACAATAACATTCATAACATAACAACATGACAATAACATTCATAACATAACAACATGACAATAACATTCATAACATAACAACATGACAATAACATTCATAACATAACAACATGACAATAACATTCATAACATAACAACATGACAATAACATTCATAACATAACAACATGACAATAACATTCATAACATAACAACATGACAATAACATTCAGAACATAACAACATGACAATAACATTCATAACATAACAACATGACAATAACATTCATAACATAACATGACAATAACATTCAGAACATAACAACATGACAATAACATTCATAACATAACAACATGACAATAACATTCAGAACATAACAACATGACAATAACATTCAGAACATAACAACATGACAATAACATTCAGAACATAACAACATGACAATAACATTCAGAACATAACAACATGACAATAACATTGAAAATGTTCATAACGTCATAACATTCATACCTTTGTCATTCTTAGGATCCTTAGGATTCAATTGAATGGTCAATATTTAATATATATATATATATATTATATATAATATATATATATATATATACAGCTGTATATTATATAATGTATATAATATATTCCCAGCCGATCTTCACGATGAGCGCCCAGCAGAACCAGTTGAAGGATCTCAGTGGGGAAGAGTTTGATGCCTTCATAGTTTATTTTTAATGTATGTTAATGTATGTTATGTTGATGTATGTTATGTTAATGTGTGTTATTTTAATGTGTTATGTTGATGTATGTTATGTTAATGTGTGTTATTTTAATGTGTGTTATGTTAATGTGTTGTGTGTTTTTATTGTGTTTTAATTTTTTTTATTATTATTCCGCCGGCTTTTTTTTCGTATATCTCCTCCCACAGTTTTCAATGTAGAAACTCTGTTCAAAGCTTAAAAGATTCAGCTCAATTAGGAATCGATTGCTATGACTTTTCTTATTGATACCCTTCATAATTCCTGAAATATTCAAAATCTTCCAGCAATTTTTCCCCATTGAAATGAATGGGGGGAATGTTCAAAGATTTTCCAAACCCACTCATATTCAACCTCTTCCCATTCATTCAGGTAGAACCTCCGTTCAGGACACTCCTCCTCAGACTCTTTAACATGGGTGTGTATTGCGCTGGTAAGAGCGGGTGACGTCACCGTGTAGAGCAGACATTTTATTTTTGTAATATTTTTTAAACTGCCATCCCGCCCACAATATTAAATCCACATACGTAATTTATACATCAAAACGTAGAAAAACTTTATTTCAAGCAGTCTTCGTATTCACCCACCTTCAAGTCTTTCAACTCTTGGACCCCTGCTGCAGCAGAAGCGTTCCAGGGGCTCCAAATAGCAACACACAGCATTCACACCGCGATGTCTTCACAAATTGCATTTTCTAGTTTAATTTGTTACTTGAATAGTACGTTTTTACTTGCACCTTTTAATGTGTGATTAGTCAGTTTTAATGTGTGATTAGTCAGTTTTAATGTGTGATTAGTCAGTTCTAATGTGTGATTAGTCAGTTTTAATGTGTGATTAGTCAGTTTTAATGTGATTAGTCAGTTTTAATGTGTGATTAGTCAGTTTTAATGTGATTAGTCAGTTTTAATGTGTGATTAGTCAGTTTTAATGTGTGATTAGTCAGTTTTAATGTGATTAGTCAGTTTTAATGTGTGATTAGTCAGTTTTAATGTGATTAGTCAGTTTTAATGTGTGATTAGTCAGTTTTAATGTGATTAGTCAGTTTTAATGTGTGATTAGTCAGTTTTAATGTGATTAGTCAGTTCTAATGTGTGATTATAGTTGTAGTTCTGGTATCTTTCCTGTTGTCTAGTTGTAGTTCTGGTATCTTTCCTGTTGTCTAGTTGTAGTTCTGGTATCTTTCCTGTTGTCTAGTTGTAGTTCTGGTATCTTTCCTGTTGTCTAGTTGTAGTTCTGGTATCTTTCCTGTTGTCTAGTTGTAGTTCTGGTATCTTTCCTGTTGTCTAGTTGTAGTCCTGGTATCTTTCCTGTTGTCTAGTTGTAGTCCTGGTATCTTTCCTGTTGTCTAGTTGTAGTTCTGGTATCTTTCCTGTTGTCTAGTTGTAGTTCTGGTATCTTTCCTGTTGTCTAGTTGTAGTTCTGGTATCTTTCCTGTTGTCTAGTTGTAGTTCTGGTATCTTTCCTGTTGTCTAGTTGTAGTTCTGGTATCTTTCCTGTTGTCTAGTTGTAGTTCTGGTATCTTTCCTGTTGTCTAGTTGTAGTTCTGGTATCTTTCCTGTTGTCTAGTTGTAGTTCTGGTATCTTTCCTGTTGTCTAGTTGTAGTTCTGGTATCTTTCCTGTTGTCTAGTTGTAGTTCTGGTATCTTTCCTGTTGTCTAGTTGTAGTTCTGGTATCTTTCCTGTTGTCTAGTTGTAGTTCTGGTATCTTTCCTGTTGTCTAGTTGTAGTTCTGGTATCTTTCCTGTTGTCTAGTTGTAGTCCTGGTATCTTTCCTGTTGTCTAGTTGTAGTTCTGGTATCTTTCCTGTTGTCTAGTTGTAGTTCTGGTATCTTTCCTGTTGTCTAGTTGTAGTTCTGGTATCTTTCCTGTTGTCCATTTTTCCCGTGGTATCAAATATCAATACTTTTCAAGGTATCGTATCGAAGTTATAAATTCCAGTATCGTGACAACACTACCTGGTACCCGCCCAGGGTGATGGTACATGGTATATGTTACATGGTATATGTTACATGGTATATGTGTTACCTGGTACCCACCCAGGGTGATGGTACATGGTATATGGTATGTGTTACCTGGTACCCGCCCAGAGTGATGGTACATGGTATATGTTACATGGTATGTGTTACCTGGTACCCGCCCAGGGTGATGGTACATGGTATGTGTTACCTGGTACATGGTATGTTACCTGGTACATGGTATGTGTTACCTGGTACATGGTATGTTACCTGGTACATGGTATGTGTTACCTGGTACATGGTATGTTACCTGGTACATGGTATGTGTTACCTGGTACATGGTATGTGTTACCTGGTACATGGTATGTGTTACCTGGTACATGGTATGTGTTACCTGGTACATGGTATGTGTTACCTGGTACATGGTATGTTACCTGGTACATGGTATGTTACCTGGTACATGGTATGTGTTACCTGGTACATGGTATGTGTTACCTGGTACATGGTATGTTACCTGGTACATGGTACATGGTATGTGTTACCTGGTACATGGTATGTGTTACCTGGTACATGGTACATGGTATGTGTTACCTGGTACATGGTATGTGTTACCTGGTACATGGTATGTTACCTGGTACATGGTATGTTACCTGGTACCTGGTACATGGTATGTGTTACCTGGTACATGGTATGTGTTACATGGTACATGGTATGTGTTACCTGGTACATGGTATGTGTTACCTGGTACATGGTACATGGTATGTGTTACCTGGTACATGGTACATGGTATGTGTTACCTGGTACATGGTATGTGTTACCTGGTACATGGTATGTGTTACCTGGTACATGGTATGTGTTACCTGGTACATGGTATGTTACCTGGTACATGGTATGTGTTACCTGGTACATGGTATGTGTTACCTGGTACATGGTACATGGTATGTGTTACCTGGTACATGGTACCTGGTACATGGTATGTGTTACCTGGTACATGGTATGTTACCTGGTACATGGTACTGTACATGGTATGTGTTACCTGGTACATGGTATGTGTTACCTGGTACATGGTATGTGTTACCTGGTACATGGTATGTTACATGGTACATGGTATGTGTTACCTGGTACATGGTATGTTACCTGGTACATGGTATGTTACCTGGTACATGGTATGTGTTACCTGGTACATGGTATGTTACCTGGTACATGGTACATGGTATGTGTTACCTGGTACATGGTATGTGTTACCTGGTACATGGTATGTGTTACCTGGTACATGGTATGTTACCTGGTACATGGTATGTGTTACCTGGTACATGGTATGTTACCTGGTACATGGTATGTGTTACCTGGTACATGGTATGTTACCTGGTACATGGTACATGGTATGTGTTACCTGGTACATGGTATGTGTTACCTGGTACATGGTATGTTACCTGGTACATGGTATGTGTTACCTGGTACATGGTATGTTACCTGGTACATGGTACATGGTATGTGTTACCTGGTACATGGTATGTGTTACCTGGTACATGGTATGTTACCTGGTACATGGTATGTGTTACCTGGTACATGGTATGTTACCTGGTACATGGTACATGGTATGTGTTACCTGGTACATGGTATGTTACCTGGTACATGGTATGTGTTACCTGGTACATGGTACATGGTATGTTACCTGGTACATGGTATGTTCATGGTATGTTACCTGGTACATGGTACATGGTATGTTACCTGGTACATGGTACATGGTATGTGTTACCTGGTACATGGTATGTTACCTGGTACATGGTATGTGTTACCTGGTACATGGTATGTTACCTGGTACATGGTACATGGTATGTGTTACCTGGTACATGGTATGTGTTACCTGGTACATGGTATGTGTTACCTGGTACATGGTATGTTACCTGGTACATGGTACATGGTATGTGTTACCTGGTACATGGTATGTGTTACCTGGTACATGGTATGTTACCTGGTACATGGTATGTGTTACCTGGTACATGGTATGTTACCTGGTACGGTACATGTTACCTGGTACATGGTATGTGTTACCTGGTACATGGTATGTTACCTGGTACATGGTACATGGTATGGTACCTGGTACATGGTATGTGTTACCTGGTACATGGTACATGGTATGTGTTACCTGGTACATGGTATGTTACATGGTACATGGTATGTGTTACCTGGTACATGGTATGTTACCTGGTACATGGTATGTTACCTGGTACATGGTATGTGTTACCTGGTACATGGTACATGGTATGTGTTACCTGGTACATGGTATGTGTTACCTGGTACATGGTATGTGTTACCTGGTACATGGTATGTTACCTGGTACATGGTATGTGTTACCTGGTACATGGTATGTGTTACCTGGTACATGGTATGTTACCTGGTACATGGTACATTGTGTTACCTGGTACATGGTATGTGTTACCTGGTACATGGTATGTGTTACCTGGTACATGGTATGTTACATGGTATGTTACCTGGTACATGGTATGTTACCTGGTACATGGTACATGGTATGGTACCTGGTACATGGTATGTGTTACCTGGTACATGGTATGTTACCTGGTACATGGTATGTGTTACCTGGTACATGGTATGTTACCTGGTACATGGTACATGGTATGTGTTACCTGGTACATGGTATGTTACCTGGTACATGGTATGTGTTACCTGGTACATGGTATGTTACCTGGTACATGGTATGACCCATGGTATGTGTTACCTGGTACATGGTATGTTACCTGGTACATGGTACATGGTATGTGTTACCTGGTACATGGTATGTGTACCTGGTACATGGTACATGGTATGTGTTACATGGTACATGGTATGTTACCTGGTACATGGTATGTTACCTGGTACATGGTATATGTTATGTGGTACATGGTATGTGTTACCTGGTACATGGTATGTGTTACCTGGTACATGGTACATGGTATGTGTTACCTGGTACATGGTATGTGTTACCTGGTACATGGTATGTTACCTGGTACATGGTACATGGTATGTGTTACCTGGTACCCTCCCAGGGTGATGGTCAGGGACACGTCGAGAGGCTTGTTGACCACGCCGGCTACAGACTTCACCAGAGACATGAAGAGCAGCGGGAACCAAACGATGCAGATGAGCAGCAACACGATGAGGCCGCCCATCCAAACTTCACCACACCTTCTCCCTGGCCGCTGGGGCTGGGTAGCGCGCCCACATAGTATACACACAGTACACACATTGTTTAGCTACACACCACCATAGTACACACACATGTATACACACACACATTGTAGTACACACCACACATACCACACACGTAGTACACACACGTACAGTACACACACATGTAGTACACACACGTAGTACCACATAGATTACACACATGTAGTACACACAGTGTAGTACACACACCACAGATACACACCATGTAGTACACAACGTAGTACACACACTGTAGTTACACACCATGTAGTATACACACTGGTAGTATACACACTAGTACACACATGTAGTACACACATGTAGTACAGCACACGTAGTACACACATGTAGGTACACCACACGTAGAAACCACATGTAAAGTATACACACGTAGTACACACATGTAGTACACACACGTAGTACACAACATGTAGTGTACACCACATGTAGTACACACATGTAGTACACACACATTGTAGTACACCACACGTAGTACACCACACGTAGTACACACACGTAGTACACACATGTTATACCACACATGTAGTGTATAACACAATGCTAGTACACACACGTAGTACACACACGTTAGTACACACATGTAGTGTACACCACATGTAGTACACACATGTATGTACACACATGTAGTACACACACGTAGTAACACACGTTAGTACACACATGTAGTACACACACACGTACACACATTGTAGTACACATGTAGTACACACGTAGTACACACATGTTTAGTACACACCACACATAGTACACACCATGTAGTACCACACACACAGTACCACACCATGTAGTACACATGTAGTTACACACGTAGTACACACAACCCATAGTACCACACACGTAGTACACACACGTAGTACACACATGTAGTTTTAACACATGTAGGTACCACACACATAGTACACACACGTAGTACACACATGTAGTTACACACATGTAGTACACACACATTAGTACACACACGTAGTACACCACACGTTAAGTACACACATGTAGTGTACACACATGTAGTACACACATGCTAGTACACACACAATGTAGTACCACACATGTAGTACACACACATAGTAACACATGTAGTTTACACACATGTAGTGTACACACGTAGCACACCACACGTAGCAACACACACGTAGTACACACAACGTAGTACAACACACGTTAGTACACACACATGTAGTACAACACACGTAGTACACACAAGTACACACATTGTAGTACACACATGTAAGTACCACACAACACAGTACCCACCATTGTAGTACACACGTAGTACACACCATGTAGTAACACACATGTAGTTATACACACATGTAGTATACAACACGTAGTACCAACACATGTAGTACACCACATGTAGTCACACACGTAAGTAACACACATGTAGTACACACACGTAGTACAACACATGTAGTATACACACGTAGTACACACATGTATACACACACGTAGTACACACCCATGTAGTGTACACACATGTAGTACAACCACATGTAGTACACACATGTAGTACACACACGTAGTACACACACGTAGTACACAACACGATGTACACACATGTAGTACACACATGTAGTGTACACACATGTAGTACACACACGTTAGTACACACCACGTAGTACACACAGTGTAGTGTACACACATTGTAGTACACACATGTAGTACACACATTGTAGTACACCCACACGTAGTAACACACCGTAGTACACACATGTAGTACACACACACATTACACACATGTAGTACACATTGTAGTACACACGTTAGTTACACACATGTAGTACACACTACAGATAGTACACACAAAATGTAGTACAACACACACAGTACACACATGTTAGTACAACATGTAGTACACACGTAGTACACACACATAGTACACACACGTAGTACAACACGTATACACACATGTAGGTACACACATGTAGTACACACACATAGGTACAACACACGTTAGTACACACATGTAGGTACACACATGTAGTACACACCACATTAGTACACACCACGAGTACACCACACGTAGTACACACATGTATGTACACCACATGTAGTACACACATGTAGTACACAACACATGAGTACACACATGTAGTACACACACATTAGTACACACATTGAGTACACACATGTGAGTGTACAACACGTAGCAACACACGTAGCACACACAAACGTAGTACACACACGTTAGTGTACACACATGTAGTGTACACACATTGTAGCTGTACACACATGTAGTACACACATGTAGTACACCATGTAGTACCACACATGTAGTATACACACATGTAGTTATACAAACATGGTAGTATACAACACGTAGTACACACATGTAGTACACACATGGTAGTACACCACACGTAGTACACACATGTAGTACACTCATGTAGTGTACACACGTGTAGTACACACATGTAGTACACTCATGTAGTGTACACACGTGTAGTACACACATGTAGTACACTCATGTAGTGTACACACGTGTAGTACACACACATAGTACACACATGTAGTACACACACACAGTACACACATGTAGTACACATGTAGTACACACGTAGTACACACATGTAGTACACACACACATAGTACACACATGTAGTACACACACACAGTACACACATGTAGTACACATGTAGTACACACGTAGTACACACATGTAGTACACACACACATAGTACACACATGTAGTACACACACACAGTACACACATGTAGTACACACTTGTAGTACACACGTAGTACCACACGTAGTACACACACATAGTACACACACGTAGTACACACATGTAGTGTACACACATGTAGTACACACACATAGTACACACACGTAGTACACACATGAGTGTACACACATGCTAGTACCACACACATAGTACACACACGTAGTACACACACGTAGTACACACATGTAGTGTACACACATGTAGTACACACACATAGTACACACACGTAGTACACACACGTAGTACACACATGTAGTGTACACACATGTAGTACAACACATGTAGTACACACCATGTAGTAACACACATGGTAGTACACACCATGTAGTACACACATGCAGTACACCACATGTAGTACACACACGTAAGTATACACAATGTAGTACACACACGTTAGTACACACTTTAGTGTACACCACATGTAGTACACACATGTAGTACACACATGTAGTACACACATTGTAGTACCACACATTAGTACACACATTTGTAGTGTACACACATGTAGTACACACATGTAGTACACCACACGTAGTACACACATGTAGTACACACATGTAGTACACACATGTAGTACACACATTTGTATACACGGGTAGTACACACATGTAGTACACACATGTAGTACACACATGTAGTACACACATGTAGTACCACCACATTGTAGTACACACATAGTACACACATGTAGTACACACATGTAGTGTACACACGTAGTACAACACATGTAGCACACACACGTAGCACACAACAACGTTAGTACACACACGTAGTGTTACACCACATGTAGGGTACACACATGTAGTTACACCACATGTAGTACACACACGTAAGCACACACACGTAGTACACACCACGTTAGTGTACACACATGTAGTGCTACTCACATGTAGTGTACACACGTAGTTACAGCACAGTAGTACACACATGTAGGTGTACACACGTCAGTACACACCATGTAGCACACACACGTTAGCACACACAACGTAGTACAACCACACGTAGTGTTACACACATGTAGTGTACACACATGTAGTACACACATCTAGCACACACACGTAGCACACAACGTAGTACACACACGTAGTGTACACACATGTAGTGTACACACATGTAGTACACACACGTTAGTACACACACGTAGTGCTACACACATGTAGTTGTACACACATGTAGTGTACACACATGCTAGTACACACATGTAGTATACACACATGTTAGTATTACACACGTAGTACACACATGTAGTTACACACATGTAGTACACACACGTAGTACACACATGTAGGGGTACACACGTGTAGTACACCACCATGCTAGTACACTATGGTAGTGTACACACGTGTATACACACATTGTAGTACACTTCATGTAGTGTACACACGTGTTAGTACACACACATAGTACACACATGTAGTACACACACACAGTACACACATGTAGTACACATGTAGTACACACGTAGTACACACATTAGTACCACACACACATATACACACATGTAGTTACACACACCACAGTACACCACATGTAGTACACACGTAGTACACACATTGTAGTACACACACACATAGGTACACACATGTAGGACCACACACACAGTACACACATGTAGTACACAGTTAGTTAACACGTAG
>PIJE02006312.1:0-15576 GCA_002895965.2 Coryphaenoides rupestris
GAGAAGGACAGATTGCAGAAGTGATTTTACCTCTCCACGTTGGAAGACACATTACATTAAATGATGTAATGCAATATGGACTCAGTTGCTTCGACCGTTCTGCTTCTGTGCGGCGGAGCCCACTGCCGTACACCGAGTCCGGCGATACACAACAAAATTAACTGCACTTCCGCAGACAATTAGCCGCGCGCACACACCAACACACACACACACAGGGTCCCTCCGTGTTTCCTTGAAGGGCCGAAGACGTCGAGAATTAATGGAACCGCGGATTGAGGAGCAACACTTTTACTCATTCATTCGTTGTACTTTTAATTAACGCAAATATTTGTCGGGGGAGGGGGGGTTTGAAATGAGGTTGCATTGTGTTACGCCACACACCTGGGGATTGGGCCGTATGTGTGTGTTGTGTCTGTGGTGTGTGTGTGTGTGTCTGTCTGTGTGAGTGTGTGTGTGTGTCTGTGTGGTGTGTGTGTGAGCGTGTGTTGTGTGTGTCTGTATGAAGTTGTGTGGGTGTGTGTCGATGTGTGTGTGTGTGTGTGTGTATGTGTGTCTGTGGAGTGTGTGTGTGTCTGTATGAGTGGGGTGTTGTGTCGTGTGTGTGTGTGGTGTGTGTGTGTCTCGTAATTAATTTTTCCCCACAGAAACGAGCATGCAGACAAAGTTCTGCCTTCCACTCGCAAAGAAACCATAGATTTACATCACGCGCGACCAGCGTAGCCGACTATGGGGGGTGGCACAACGTTTGTGTCTCCCGAAAACCACCCAAGCAAAGACAGAATAGGATGAGTTAAGACAGAACTTTATTGCATCCCAAAAAGGAAAAACCGTCCAAAAATAAGAAACATAAGATCAAAACAAAAAGCATAATAAAGTGTCGGAGGAGGCGTAAATGCGAACATCAACGCCCAATAGAGAGATTGACGCTGTCTATCTCCGGGCGTTGTTTTTGCTGCGTGGCGTCGTCCGGAGAGACGGCTCGTTCAAATGTTCGGCCGTCGGTTCTTCAATAAGTGACGACAAACAAAATGTTACCGAATTTAAGATCGCTCATCGTCGTGGCCGTGTTCCCACCGTCATTTAAAAGGATGAAATAAATCGTCCTCTCTTCATTCATGTGTCGACGGAATTTTGCTTCCGGATTCTTCTTGTTTGTGCACTCGACAGCCGACCCGGTGCGAGCGATTGGATTTTTTAAACGGGAACTAAACGCTCTCAAACTTCACAAAATGAGCCACTGGTGTTTGCTTTGAACGTTTCGTGAAAAAAAAAGAAGTGAAAAGCGAGTAAAAAACCTCCCCAAAAACAGGACCAATCAGACCGGTCCGCCTTCTCATCCGCGGCCAGATCGCAACCCGAGCAACCGTGGTGCCAACCAGGCGGAGACAGAGGTGTCCCCTAATTAGGAAGAAGAAATATATCTTTCATGGGCTGAGGAGGGTAAACATTTATGTTCGGGTGTGTACTGCGGCAACAACATAACTACATTATGTAATAGTTCTGGAAATTACCCCGGCCTCCCCCACCCCACCCCACTCCTCCTCACCCCTCTCCCCATCTCCCTCCCCCCTCCTCCTCCTCTTCCTCATCTCCCTCCTCCTCCTCTTCCTCCATCTCCCTCCTCCTCCTCCCCCCCCCTCCATCATCATCTTTACGTGACTCTCTGGAGAGCGAGGAGACCACGGAGGCGATCAGACAAAAACATGGATGGTTTTGGGGGGGATGGCGGGGAGGGTGGGGGGGGGGGGGGGAGGGTGGGGGGGGGGGGAGGGTGGAGATGGCTTGTGGCGAGATGCACCCTTGGGTGCATTAAGGTGCCGGGCAGACATCAGAACGCCAATTCCTCTCTTGGTTGGACGGAAACTCTGTGTGAACCGCACCCAAACGGGTGACAGCGGCGGAGTGGGAGTGGGAGCACACAGCATTTGAATTGGAGATATATTATTGCCGGAGCGAAAAAGCAAGTGTGCATGCATTATTTATTTCATCATGACAATGCTATAATTAAATGCATTAACACAAAATACCCTCTTTAATTATTCAGCCGCAGTGGGTTGGAGTTTTTTTTTGTAAGAAGGGGTGTCATGTAGTTTGTTGAATAAAAAGATGTTGTGTGCATAACTGAGCAGAAGCATTTCCATAACAGGAGGCCGGCTGCATTCAAAACCGACGCAAGATGAGGATTAAAACAAAGAAACAGAAATAAAAGAAACAAAACAGAGTAAGAGTGTCAAGAATCAAGAAGTGTCATAATAAGACAGAGAAATACCTTGTAATCCAATTAATTCCAAAGTTACACCACCATGTCTGCAACAATTAGTGAAGGAATTATACATGTATATATATATATATATATATATAAGAAACGTGATATAAGTGTGATACACAGACTGTATGTATCACACATAATACATACATACATACATTATATATACATACACACACATGGGTCGCTGAGTGATGGCTGGAGTGGCCGTGATCGTTCACAAAGGGAAGAACTCGATCAGCCGGTGAATCATTGCCCCCAGAGACCATCGGTTTTCGGGTTCCAACGCACGGCGGGAGATTAAATTAAGGACATCAGAACGTCCAATCAATGGTCCTAATTACCGGTAATTAAACGCATCCGAAAGGGATTGATTCCGTTTCTTATGCGAGTGTAAATTCATTAGATGTAAGCCCGGTGAAACGGGTGCAGAGCGACGTGGACGGGGTTTGGAGTTCGGAGCGGTGAATCTCATTTACATTTACATTTACATTTAGGGGCATTTGTCAGACGCTTTTTATCCAAAGCGACTTACAAAGAGTACATTGTTGAAGGAGACGGCAATACATCGCTGTGGTACATAAAGATAAGAACAGAGCAGGTTGCAGTATGCAGAGTCCAGGTGAAGTCTGAACAGGTGAGTCTTCACTCTCTTGCGGAAGTTGGTGAGCGACTCGGCCGTCTGGACGTGAGCCGGGTCCACGCAGAACAGTGGAATTCAAGCACATTTATGTTAAAGGGACGTATTATATCACCAGCAGGTGTAAGTGTGGGCGGTAGTGGGACAGTGGGAGTATCCACCGAGACGTATGGCGTATAGATCAGCCTCCCAGTTGGACACTCCCACTGATGATGGTGTGATGTCAAGTGATGTCAAAAACCGGAGTTGACTGGTGACCAATCATGGGGCAGGACAGGGCTATCACGCTCACGCCTCGGGTGGTATAATAGGATCATTTTAAACGAATTGCTCTCTCCTTTATCAAGGATGAATGACACCAGCCACACACAATTATGGGAAAATGAGACGAAGAGGAAAATATGAAGGTTACTCACACACACAACACACACACACCATACACACAGGTAAGGAAAGACAGTGAGTTCGGCGTCGTTACAAACAGAGCGGTTACACGTAACGACGCGTAGCCGGGCTCAAAACCACGTATTTGAACGTGTGCTTCAAAAAATGCAAAGGCAAAGTTTAGCAGGGGAAAATTAAAACGTTAAAAAAAAAACCTTTTCAAATTGTCACCACCGCGTTCGCAGGCGGCGTGCAACGCCGTCTCGAGGGCAACGGCGGAAGAAAAAAATTCCACCGGCCAAACAGCACATATATGGCAACAGTCTGACACCATTACTCCCACCTACTGGAAGTTAAATACGCGTTGTGCTTAGTTAGTGGTTACCGAAGATCGCGGGGGAGACGATTTGCCTTTCGGCGTAATCTTCGTTCGACAACAACCTCTTTCCGCGAGAGCCGAGCGAGCCGGTCTCGGGGCCGGTCCGTCTCTCCGGGCCGTCTTCGTTCGGGTTAATGTGCACAAACCATTACCGGCGCGGTTTGTGCCGTCAGGGAGGTGATTGGAGCGCGCCGCGGTCCGCTACGCACACATATGCTAATTCCAAAGCGGTGCTATTGTGCTTTTTTTTTTCCCTCCTATTTTTATTTCTCTTTCCAAATTGTTTTATTCAAATTTTGGTCTAAATACCCGTTTTGTCTCAATGACCGTTCAACGTGTAATATGCTTCCGGCGTTTAAAAAATATGAAATCAAAGGTGACGCGGAGGCTATTTAAAAGCTATTAAAAGCTCTTGCCGGCCACAACGTTTAATCAACAGACGCTTAAGAAATTAAAGCGTTGCGACGTGCGCGGACTGCCGGGCGTCATTGCTAAATTGTGTTTGTTGGTAATTTCCCAACAAAAAAACACCAAGAAATCAAAGGGAGGGAGGGATTTTTTGGTTTGGCGATTACGGGAGCGTCCGACCGCGGTAACACCACTGATATCCTCTAATGGTGTTTGGGAAAGAGGCGCGCGAAACGCAGTCCTTCTCCGAGGTGCTCATCAGACATTAATGGCATTGATCTTGTCTCGCGACGAGGAGAGAGAGCCGGTATCGTAACGGCTGGTTTTCCTTTCCGTCCATTAACTGCAACAATTTTGCCGAAACTTCAACGCCGTCTCGTCTTCATGTGAGGCCGTCTCTATTTAAGCGCCTTTATGGTACCCTAACACACGTTGAACACGGATGGACGACCGATAGAGAGAGACAGAGAGTGAGTTGCGAGAGATTGGCGAGAGAGAGAGAGAGAGAGACAGAGAATAGTTGGAAGAGATGGCGAGGAGAGAGAGAGAGAGACAGAGAATGAGTTGGAGAGATGGCGAGAAGAGAGAGAGAGAGAGAGGAGACAGAGAATGAGTTGGAGAGATGGCCGAGAGAGAGAGAGAGAGAGAGAGAGAGGAGAGAGAGTGAGATGGAGAGAGAGAGAGAGACAAGAGAATGAGTTGGAGAGATGGCGAGAGTAGAGAGAGAGAGAGATGGCGAGAGAGAGAGAGAGAGATGAGAGAGGAGAGAGACGAGAGAGCACAGAGAGTGTGAGTTGGAGAGATGGCGAGAGAGAGAAGAGAGAGAGTCCAAAAATTTCCACTTGAGCTCAATCACAAGCTTTTTTTAAAAACCCCCACCAAATTCTATCGCAATTCTAGTAAACGGTAGGATCTACAGAAGCCACCAGAATCCCAGATCGGAGCCAAATCGGACATCGGTCGCTCGTGTAAATCTCAGATTTTACCCAAATTGTTGTCAAATCAAGTTTAAAATCAACGAGTCAATGTGTCTTTGTGGCGACAGTCAAGTCAACTCAAGTGTATTAATATCCTCCTATGACAGGCGTAGTCTCAACATGCTTATATATGACACAAGATTAAAGACAAGGGAAAAGATTATAAGATACAATTAGAGGGTATTAGATATATACAAACGTATTGCACGTATCAAAACATACTAGATCGTTTTTCCCTGTTAACCACATATTTTAAACCGAACTAAAAGCTTGAGGAAAAAAAGATCTTAGTTCACGACTGACGTAAGATGATTGATTCCGGGGATATCGAGCAGACCTTTCACTTGACATTCTCCGTGATCTGTCCGGTTTGTATTCCCGCGAAACAATTAGCGACTTTTGCCGGGAATAACTCAAGATGCCTTCTGTGAGTTGTTGTGTTGTGTTGTGTGTGCGGAGATATCGGAAGTCAGTAAACAGTCATGCTATGCTATCAGGAAATGTATTCTAGCGTTTAGCTGTGCGCCGGCTGAACGCTCGCGGGTTTACTTACGTGTCAAATTCTGTCAAATTGACCCAGATCTCTCTATTTTAAGACGCGTTATGTTCTCACGGTGTTTTATATTTCATGACTCACCTGAGCCAAACATAAGGCTGTCCTATTTGCAACCCGTTTGCTGTGTTGTGTTTAAACACACATTAACACCTCGGTGAGACGGCGAAAGGTTATCGACGTTCTCCTTTTAATTTCGGCTCCGGGAATCTCATGCAGGAAGAAGATCGCCCGGAGCGTGAATGTGACTTTGCGCAGCATATTTGTGGAACGTTTGTGTGACAAAGCCCCTCCCCATGGGGGGGGGGGGGGGAGGGGGGGTGCCTGGTTCAACTGGAGAACATGAACACGCATGAGTTACACTGGAGCTCGCCTTGATATGAGCCTTTATTCCAGAGTACACAGTGCTATTGTGAGCTTGGCAAGTTGTATATATTTGCATGCTTGTCAATGAATGACAAGGATGACATTTTCCGAGCTGGACAGACACCCAAGAGATGTTCTGTCCTGTAGGCATTTTTTTTGGTATCAAAATGCTGAACACTTACAGTACCTTTTGTGTCGCTGATGGAGGCAGTAGGACCCGGGTGTGAGGAGGGTACGACAGGTATGACAAGAGATGCTTGGCCTCGTGTGCTGCCGTGATATTCTCAGTGCATTAAGGCGGTTGTCTGGCAACAGGAAGGTTGCTGGTTCGATCCCCGGGGCTCCTCCTCCCCTCCTCCTAGCTAAGTGTGGAGGTGTCCCTGAGCAAGACACCACCTAACCCTACCTGCTCCTCCTAGCTAAGTGTGGAGGTGTCCCTGAGCAAGACACCACCTAACCCTACCTGCTCCTCCTAGCTAAGTGTGGAGGTGTCCCTGAGCAAGGCACCACCTAACCCTACCTGCTCCTTACCATTTAAGGGAGACAGAGAAAGTTCACGGCAGAGAAAGACGTGGGCAGTAACTATAGGTGAAGCTGCACAAGCGTGGCTTCTGACTGCCCATTCACATTCAAATAAAAAAGCATCGATGTTACAAGTACCGGGTCAACCGCTGCTCTTTCAGGGCTTTAATACATCTAACTGCTGTTTGTTATGTTTGCGTAGCAATGGAATTGATTGCAGCTAGCCGGCCGGCGAGTTAAGTAGCGTCTCTCTTCGGAGGGAATTGTTGCTGGAGCCTGGCGGGTTTCACAATCTTTGTCGACCGGATTTCCTTTTCTTCACTTTCCGTCGGGTCGTGCATTCAGCCACATCCTGTAAGGCCAATTACCATCCCCGGAGAGAACGCGTTACTGGGGGGACGCCCGAGGACAGAGCGCTGGAGCTCATAACCCGGGCCACCCTTATCTCTCCGCTAGGACCCGGGGGGGCCGGAGCAGGACCGACCTGCGATGCCGCGGCGGTGGCGGTGGCGGTGGCGGCGGCGGCGGCGGTGGAGACGCTAAGCGGGCATTTTTGCAGTATCTCCCTCTGGCATTCAGCCGAAGTATAAAGGGATTCCTTCGGGATTGGAAAGTCTCCGGTGTGTGTTTTTACGCCGCGGCGGTGGATTGCATTGTGTAGCCCCCCCCCCCCCCCCTCGATACAGTATGTCCTGCGTTTGCTCCATTTTAACTTAGCGCCGGCTTCCTAAAGTCTCTTGCGGCCCACCTAACTGTGCTAGGGCCGTTCGTATTGTTAGTAGTAGTGTGTGTTTATGCCTGTAACTCCCCAAACACCGACTGTACCTCTCACAGGCAAATGACTGATGAAGAATATCTGTTTTTTAATAAACCTGTGTTCCCTGTTCTGTGGGTTCTGGGCAGAAAATTCATTGCAAGTAAAGTAAATAGTTCCTGAAACAGCATTGAAAAGTGTCTTTTGATCAAATCTACTTCTATGTGACTGAATACTAATCGTCCACATTATATATATATATATACATATATATATAATCATATTTTAGTTTGGTCAAAGGGCAATCCCCTCAAGCCATTAACGTAGTGGTAATCTAAAGTTGCAGGAAACTTCCCACAGACATACACTCTCCAGAAATAGCCTTGTGACATTTTGTAGGATCAATAGGGGAGTCTTACCAAAGCAAGCCAATAACACGAGAATGCACAAAAAAAAACGAAAAAACCTTTTCAAAAGTCTCCAGACGCAGCGTCCCTCCGTTCATCCATCCCTTTAAAAGGAAACGGTTTCCCGTCAAGAGTTAAAATGAACTCACGCAAGATTGACGGACACCAAGTCCCGACCACGGAGCAGAAACAACATCTACATTTTACATTAACCTTCCGTGTCAACCGACGGAGGCTTTTATCCGGCGCCGCTTACAAGCAAAGACCGGAAATCCAAATTTTAATAACTGCAAAAAAAAAACGTAGGTCTGACCCTGATTCTGAAAAACCAACCGGACCGAGTGGAGAGTCACTGTACGAATCAGAACATTAAGTGTATAGTTTTGCCGTCGTTTATCTCTATTTATTCATTTCTTTTATTTTTTAATGGTAGTTTCGTGGCCCGATCAACGTTCACAATAGTTCAGCGATACCGAGACGGTTTTACTTTCTTTCTTTGACACTACTTTTACAAATCTCTACCCACAACTCCTTTATTAAAGGGGACATATTACGCCACCAGGTGTGAGTGTGATTAGCCATTAGCGAGCCGTTTCACAATTGCCACGCGACTACCATCTAGTGACATCACGAGTGGGGAATGTCCACCGAGACGTACGCCGACGAGATCAGTCGTCGCAGGTAAACTACAGGGTGGGTTGGTCGACATTCATTCCCACTTGTGATGTCACTCGACGGTCGTCACGTGACGGTCGTCAACTGTGAAACGGCTTGCGACGGCCGACCACACTCACACCTGGTGGCGTAATATGTCTCCTCTAATGTACTGTATTTCTATATTTATTAATTCATCCGTCTTTTCTCCCCTCCCCAAGATGCCGGACGAGGGATGTTGCCGCCGCCGCCGCCGCCGCCGTCGTGTCTGGGGAGAGACCGGCCAGATGGTTCCGTCTTGTAGGCGGCCGTACGTGATTGAAGAGCGCAGGCCGGACGTTAACGGCGGGCGTTACATGATGGAATAAAAGACGGCTCAGACCTGGTCTGGTGCGAGGGACGTGTATTAGTTATGTGCAGCGTGTGTGTGTGTGTGTGTTGACGCACTAAAGACGCATGGCGAGGGAGGGAGGGAGGGAGGGAGGGAGGGAGGGAAATCCGTCAAAAGTTCCCGCCTCGGTACAAAACTACCTCCGAAGGCGTGTGGCTGCGGCGTGAATTATAGAACACGAGCGTGCGTACGCGCCATGCATCTGTTTTATATGCTAACAACTTTCTTGCCATCGAATGTGTCGCCCCAACTAATGTCGACTAATAATGCTTTTCAGAAATTAATCTACGTCTGAGTAGAGCCTACTGAGCCTCATACCCCAATTCATATTTACAAAAGACACCCCCCCCCCCCCCCCCCCCCCCCCCCCCCCCCCCCCCCGCCGTCCAACTCACCACTCAGTGTAGATATGAACCCATACTAAAAAAGTCTTTGTCTTTGTCCCATTTATGAAACACTATTGGCCTTATTCGACGAGCAGCCACATGAGGGAGGATGGGAGGAATGGATGCAGAATTCCCGGCGTTCCGAGCGAGTTGACCGCTATTATTAAAGTGGACCAGGAACGCCCCCCCCTCCCCGCCCCCGACCAGGTACTAAACGTTCCAAGGAGAACATACAGCCGTACAGCCGTGATCGTCAACAACAACAACAACAACAACCGTGATTGTCGATGGTAATCGCTAACAAAAGGCCGCACATTTTGGGGTACAGAAAGGAAACACCTCCCAATATGCTGCTGGTAAGCTGGTACCCTGGTGGTGGTGGGTGGGGGGGGGGGAGCAGGGTAGAGGGGGGGGGGGGGGGGGGGGATAAACAATGATGGAAGAGCAGAAGAGAAAATCAATATTTGCAGGGTGGATGAACCCCCTCTCCACACCACTCCTGTCCACCAGTATAATCTCTCCCTCTCTGTCCTCTCTCATTCTCTTTCTCTCCCCCCTCTCTCTCCCTTAATTTTCTTTCCCTCTCTCTTCTCATTTTCTTTATCTCTCTCTCCCTATCCCCCCCCTCTCCCTCTCTCCCCCCCTCTCTCTCCCTCTCTCCCCCCCTCATTTTCTTTCTCTCTCTCCCTCTCCCCCCTCTCTCTCTCTCTCTCCCTCTCCCCCCTCGCTCTCTCTCTCTCCCTTCTCTCATCTTCTTTCTCACTCCTCCCATTTTCTTCCCTCTCTATCTCTCTCTCTCTCTCCTCCCCCCCTCTCTCTCTCTCTCTCTCTCTCTCTCCTCTCTCTCTCTCTCCCTCTCTCTCTCTCTCTCTCTCTCCTCCTCCTCCTTCCTCCTCCTCCTCCCTGGACGAAGCTTTATATCGCCTGCCAGGATCCCTCATATACTGTGCTAACTTTAAACCTCTTTATCATACATATTGGAAGCAGAGAGAGAGAGAGAGAGAGTGTGTGTGTGTGTGTGTGTGTGTGTGTGTGTGTGTGTGTGTGTGTGTGTGTGTGTGTGGCTGTGTGTGTGTGTGTATGTGTGTGTGTTTTTATGTGTGTGTAGTGCGTGCGCGCGAGTGTGTATACTGAATCAACACAGCACAGCAACACACACACACACACACACACCACACACACACACACACACACACACACACACACACACACACACCACATAACTAATACACGTCCCTCGCACCAGACCAGGTCTGAGCCGTCTTTTATTCCATCATGTAACGCCCGCCGTTAACGTCCGGCCTGCGCTCTTCAATCACGTACAGCCGTCTACAAGAAGGAACCATCTGGCCGGTCTCTCCCCAGACACGCGGCGGCGGCGGCGGCGGCGGCAACATCCCTCGTCCGGCATCTTGGGGAGGGGAAAAGACGGATGAATTAATAAATATAGAAATACAGTACATTAGAGGAGAGACATATTACGCCACCAGGTGTGAGTGTGGTCGGCCGTCGCAAGCCGTTTCACAATTGACGACCGTCACGTGACGACCGTCGAGTGACATCACAAGTGGGAATGAATGTCGACCAACCCGACCCTGTACTGTACTGTACTGTACCGACAGGTGAACTGATCTCGTCGGCATACGTCTCGGTGGACATTCCCCACTCGTGATGTCACTAGATGGTAGTCGCGTGGCAATTGTGAAACGGCTCGCTAATGGCTAATCACACTCACACCTGGTGGCGTAATATGTCCCCTTTAATAAAGGAGTTGTGGGTAGAGATTTGTAAAAGTAGTGTCAAAGAAAGAAAGTAAAACCGTCTCGGTATCGCTGAACTATTGTGAACGTTGATCGGGCCACGAAACTACCATTAAAAAATAAAAGAAATGAATAAATAGAGATAAACGACGGCAAAACTATACACTTAATGTTCTGATTCGTACAGTGACTCTCCACTCGGTCCGGTTGGTTTTTCAGAATCAGGGTCAGACCTACGTTTTTTTTTTGCAGTTATTAAAATTTGGATTTCCGGTCTTTGCTTGTAAGCGGCGCCGGATAAAAGCCTCCGTCGGTTGACACGGAAGGTTAATGTAAAATGTAGATGTTGTTTCTGCTCCGTGGTCGGGACTTGGTGTCCGTCAATCTTGCGTGAGTTCATTTTAACTCTTGACGGGAAACCGTTTCCTTTTAAAGGGATGGATGAACGGAGGGATGCTGCGTCTGGAGACTTTTGAAAAGGTTTTTTCGGTTTTTTTTGTGCATTCTCGTGTTATTGGCTTGCTTTGGTAAGACTCCCCTATTGATCCTACAAAATGTCACAAGGCTATTTCTGGAGAGTGTATGTCTGTGGGAAGTTTCCTGCAACTTTAGATTACCACTACGTTAATGGCTTGAGGGGATTGCCCTTTGACCAAACTAAAATATGATTATATATATATGTATATATATATATATAATGTGGACGATTAGTATTCAGTCACATAGAAGTAGATTTGATCAAAAGACACTTTTCAATGCTGTTTCAGGAACTATTTACTTTACTTGCAATGAATTTTCTGCCCAGAACCCACAGAACAGGGAACACAGGTTTATCAAAAAATAGATATTCTTCATTAGTCATTTGTCTGTGAGAGGTACAGTAGGTGTTTGGGGAGTGACAGGTATAAACACACACTACTACTAAGAATACGAACGGCCCTAGCACAGTTAGGTGGGCCGCAAGAGACTTTAGGGAGCCGGCGCTAAGTTAAAATGGAGCAAACGCAGGACATACTGTATAGAGGGGGGGGGGGGGGGGGAGCTACACAATGCAATCCACTGCCGCGGCGCAAACACACACCGGAGACTTTCCAATCCCGAAGGAATCCCTTTATACTTCGGGCTGAATGCCAGAGGGAGATACTGCAAAAATGCCCGCTTAGCGTCTCCACCACCACCGCCGCCGCCGCCACCGCCGCGGCATCGCAGGTCGGTCCTGCTCCGGCCCCCCGGGTCCTAGCGGAGATAAGGGTGGCCCGGGTTATGAGCTCCAGCGCTCTGTCCTCGGGCCCCCCCCCCAGCAACGCGTTCTCTCCGGGGGATGGTAATTGGCCTTACAGGATGTGGCTGAATGCACGACCCGACGGAAAGTGAAGAAAAGGAAATCCGGTCGACAAGATTGTGAACCGCGCCAGGCTCCAGCAACAATTCCCTCCGAAGAGAGACGCTACTTAACTCGCCGGCCGGCTAGCTGCAATCAATTCCATTGCTACGCAAACATAACAAACAGTAGTTAGACGCATTAAAGCCCTGAAAG
Source organism: Coryphaenoides rupestris (assembly GCA_002895965.2). Taxonomy (NCBI): domain Eukaryota; kingdom Metazoa; phylum Chordata; class Actinopteri; order Gadiformes; family Macrouridae; genus Coryphaenoides; species Coryphaenoides rupestris. The sequence goes on from PIJE02006312.1 coordinate 12,385, forward strand.
AGCAGTGGTTGACACGGTACTTGTAACATCGATGCTTTTTTATTTGAATGTGAATGGGCAGTCAGAAGCCACGCTTGTGCAGCTCACCTATAGTTACTGCCCACGTCTTTCTCTGCCGTGAACTTTCTCTGTCTCCCTTAAATGGTAAATGGATTGCATTTATATCATCGCTTTTATCCAAAGCTCTTTACAGTATTGCCTCACATTCACCCATTCATACACCGACGGCGGTGCCAACCATGCAAGGTAACAACCAACACGTCAGGAGCAGGTAGGGTTAGGTGGTGTCTTGCTCAGGGACACCTCCACACTTAGCTAGGAGGAGGGGGAGGAGCCCGGGGATCGAACCGGCGACCTTCTAGCAACCTACTGTACCTCGTGAGCTACTGCCGCCCTTAATGCAACTGAAGAATATCACGGCAGCACACGAGGCCAAGCATCTCTTGGCAAACACTGTCGCCGTTCATACGACCGGCGAACAAACATTTTCCGGCTGATCAGGAAACCCCAGGCTGTCTATCCTCTAGCCCGTTAAGCTCCGCCTATTATCAGCAGTCGGGTACCAACGTCATACCTGTCGTACCCTCCTCACACCCGGGTCCTACTGCCTCCATCAGCGACACAAAAGGTACTGTAAGTGTTCAGCATTTTGATACCAAAAAAAATGCCTACAGGACAGAACATCTCTTGGGTGTCTGTCCAGCTCGGAAAATGTCATCCTTGTCATTCATTGATGCGAATATATACAACTTGCCAAGAGCACAATAGCACTGTGTGGTGCACTCTGGAATAAAGGCTCATATCAAGGCGAGCTGCTGTGTAACTGTGTTCATGTTCTCCGGTTGAACCAGGCACCCCTACCCCCCCCCCCCCCCCCGAGGGGCTTTGTCACACAAACGTTCCACAAATATGCTGCGCAAAGTCACATTCACGCTTCGGGGCGATCTTCTTCCTGCATGAGATTCCCGGAGCAGAAATTAAAAGGAGAACGTCGATAACCTTTCGCCTTCTCACTGAGGTGTTGTTAATGTTAATGTTAATGTTTAAACACCACACAGCAAACGGGTTGCAAATAGGACAGCCTTATGTTTGGCTCAGGTGAGTCATGAAATATAAAACGGCCGTGAGAACATAACGCGTCTTAAAATAGAGAGATCTGGGTCAATTTGACAGAATTTGACACGTAAGTAACCGCGAGCGTTCAGCCGGCGCACAGCTAAACGCTAGAATACAGTGTTTCCTGATAGCATAGCATGACTGTTTACTGACTTCCAATATCTCCGCACACACAACACAACACAACAACTCACAGAAGGCATCTTGAGTTATTCCCGGCAAAAGTCGCTAATTGTTTCGCGGGAATACAAACCGGACAGATCTCGTAGAATGTCAAGTGAAAGGTCTGCTCGATATCCCCGGAATCAATCATCTTACGTCAGTCGTGAACTAAGATCTTTTTTTCCCCAAGCTTTTAGTTCGGTTTAAAATATGTGGTTAACGGGGGAAAGACCATCTAGTATGTTTTGATACGTGCAATATGTTTGTATATATCTAATACCCTCTAATTGTATGTTATAATCTTTTCCCTTGTCTTTAATCTTGTGTCATATATAAGCACGTTGAGACTACGCCTGTCATAGGAGATGCGCTATATTAATAAACTTGAGTTGACTTGACTGTCGCCACAAAGACACACGTTGACTCGTTGATTTTAAACTTGATTTGACAACAATTTGGGTAAAATCAGAGATTTACACGAGCGACCGATTTCCGATTTGGCTCCGATCTGGGATTGTGGTGGCTTCTGTAGATCCTACCGTTTACGAATAGAATTTGTGGGGGGTTTTAAACGCTTGTGATTGGAGCTCAACTGGTCCATTTTTGGTCCCATTTTATCAGTCATGGGAACAGTGGCTCTCTTTGTGTTTCTTTGTGTATCCGGTATTCAGTGGGACGTCTCTCTTCTGTCGCGGTGTTTGTCCCTCGCTGTTGCACCTCAGCAACACAATATTTCCCCTCTCGGCTTCTCTGTCTCTCTCTCTCTCTCTCTCTCTCCTTCTCTCTCTCTCGCCATCTCTCCAACTCACTCTCTGTCTCTCTCTATCGTCGTCCATCGTGTCAACTGTGTGTTAGGTATCATAAGGCGCTTAAAATAGAGACGGCCTCACAATGAGACAGAGACGGCGTGTGAGAGAGAGAGAGAGAGAGAGAGAGAGAGAGAGAGAGAGCATCCGTGGTCTTCAGTTGAAAAGACAACAAGAGTTCGGCAAAATTGTTGCATTATGGACGGGAAGGAAAAACCAGCGTTACGATCACCGGCTCTCTCTCCTCGTCGACGAGACAAGATCAATGCCATTAATGTCTGATGAGCACCTCGAGAGGACTGCGTTCGCGGCGCCTCTTCCCAAACACATTAGAGGATATCAGTGTGTTACCGCGGTCGGACGCTAATTTAGACCAAAATATTGAATAAACAATTTCGAAAAGAAATAAAAAAAGCACCAAATAGCACCGCTTTGAATTAGCATATGTGTGCATATAGCGGACCGCGGCGCGCTCCATCACCTCCCGACGGCACAAACCGCGCCGGTAATGTTGTGCACATTAACCCGACGAAGACGGCGGAGAGACGGCTCGCTCGGCTCTCGCTGGAGGTTGTCGAACGTAGATTACGCCGAAAGGCAATCATCTCCCGCGAGATCGGTAACCACTAATAAGCACATTTATTTATCCGAGTAGGTGGAGTAATGGTGTCAGACTGTTTGCCATATATGTGCTGTTTTGGCCAGTGGATGTTTTTCTCGCCGTTGCCCTCGAGACGCGTTGCAGCGCTCGAACGCGGTGGTGAAAATTTGAAAGGTTTTTTTTTTACGTTTTAATTTCCCCTGCTAACTTTGCGTTGCATTTTTGAGAACACGTTCATGTGTTTGAGCCCGGCTACCGTCGTAACCGTTGTAAAACTCACTGTTTTCCTTACCTGTGTGTATGTGTGTGTGTGTGTGTGTGTGTGTGAGTACCTTCCGTATTTCCTCTTCGTCTCATCTTTCCCATATTGTGTGTGGCTGGTGTCATTCATCCTTGATAAAGGAGAGAGCAATTGGTTTAAATGACTCCTATTATACCACCAGGCGTGAGCGTGATTAGCCCTGTCCCGCCCATGATTGGTCACCAGTCATCTCCGGGTTTTGGAAC
>PIJE02006313.1:0-15576 GCA_002895965.2 Coryphaenoides rupestris
GTGACTGTGACTAATTCCCTGTGTATATTGACACAGAAACCTGTTGCACGGTTGATATATTACTTCTGAAAACCTTTCTTACTTAACGTCCGCAACTGTGTGTGAAGAGCACCCCCTGTCCTGATCTAAGCGACATAACATTGACATTAGCCGGCCCGTGTTCCCATGGCGACGGGTTCCCGGCGCCGAAATGCAGCCGTGGTCCCTCAGAAGCGCCAGCGCTCCAGCTACACCACCAACTGCTTCCGGGGCCGCGGCGAGGACTACCGGGGCCGGGTCAACGAGACCACGTCCGGGATCCCCTGCCAGCGATGGGACGCCCAGTACCCCCACGAGCACCCCTTCTACCCCAACACATACGAATGCAAGTGAGTGGATGTACTGAATGTCTGTATGTGTGTTACGCTTGTGTGTTGTGTTGTGGTGTGTTGATGAGGTCCTAAGTGCAGGACAGCCAGGCAGGCAGGTGGTGACTAAAACCCAGATACTGGGTGCAGGTAACACAGGTCAATGCAGATGAGAGCTCTTCAAAATTAAAGAGACACATGACAGGAAACAACAATCTCACAAGGGCTGATGACAGATGAGAGATAGCTGAGGCAGACAGGACACATGGTACACATAGAACTTGAAGAATTAGACAGGGAACACAACACACACACAAATACAAAGCTAGAATATAAACCAAAGGCAAAAAGTAACGTGTGTGTGTGTGTGTGTGTGTGTGTGTGTGATTATCTTGACTGAAGGCCTGAGTTTAAAACTCTGCACACGGCCAATTACTGCCCACCATTGATTTGAAAATCATTGAAGAACTGAGTGTTGAGCCGTGCTTTAACTCCATTGCTTGATTAAGACGCCATTGACGCACTATCGATGAGCCACCGAAGTGTGTTGCCGGAGCCCTCTGTAGCTCACTGCTCAGAGTGGTAACGTGGTGCTGTGGTCCGGTCTAGGGGCCTGGAGGAGAACTACTGCCGGAACCCAGACGGATCGGAGGCTCCCTGGTGCTTCACCTCCGTGCCGGAGATGAGGACCGCGCTGTGCTTACAGATCAAGCGCTGCGCAGACGACATCGAAGCTGAAGGTGCCGTGCCCCCTGCTGGTCCACAACACGCACTACACTCAATATAGACGCACCACGGCTGAGGTGGTTCAAGATGTTGTTAAATGTCTACGTTTTAAAGGAATGGAAATGGCGTTGTTGTGCATCTCTGTGCTTAAATCTGCTTATATTATGCTGTGCATAATCAAAAGGAACTATATGTATCTGTATGTGTTATATTTATCCATGTTTAGATTGCTACCACGAAAATGGGAGGAACTACAAAGGCATGGTTCGCAAGACACGCAAGGGGATAACCTGTCAGAAGTGGAACGTCAACACGCCTCACCGGACAAAGTACACATCAACTATCATCCATCGATGCGCTCTGATTTAAATAGCACCAGGTTGTGCTGTGTGGACATGCAGATCTGACCTTGTCAGCTGTGTCTGGGTCGGATATTGCTCACTTTGCTGGCTGAACCGCAGCCTCCTCCTTGGTGCTAAAATATCGTAGAACACTTCCCAGGAGAGGGGAAATATTAAGTTACGCTTAATTTTGAGGTTGTTGGTTGTTGGTCAATGTCGCTTCAATACAGCGAAAGAAGTACATTAATTACATGACACAAAATGATTCTCTGTCTCAAAGCTTTCTCGACATGAATCGTCAGAGTGGTGGTTAATATAATCCCAACATGACTTGCTCCATCATGGCTCCACTGAAAATATATATCAATGTACAAAGAATGATAGATGATCATCATGTATGAGTGAAGGCACCTTCCATTGGTTATCACAGCATTGCTTTCCAGCCCAACTAAACAACCGAGGGATCGCTGGTTTGATGCGAGGTGGGGGTTAAACGGTTAACTCTCAGGTGATTGTTGTGCAGGATCAACTCGAGCACCCACCCTGACGGCAACCTGACAGAGAACTACTGCCGCAACCCGATGGAGACCAACACGGACCCTGGTGCTACACCACTGACTCCAAGACCCGAGTTTGACTACTGTGCCATCAAAACATTGCGGTACACAACAACTTTATCTCCATATATTTAGCTCTTCGAACAGCCTGACCTGATGTCAACATGCTTTATTTAGACTGACACAACAACAACAACAGCAATACCATGATCATGATAACCACGATTACCATAACAGTGATGTACTTCCTGTTTTTTTCCTGAACAGCTGGTGAAAAAAGTCTCCATTATTGAGCCTCCAGGTCAGTATCTGAATGATTCTGTTTGTCTTAAGCGTGCTCGTGGAGCCGTCTCTCTCATTATCTGGTTTCTGCTTGTCTCCTGTGGGCCCCAGAGGAGCCCAAGTTCAGCGAGTGTGGGAAGCGGGACGACCGCCTTCCAGCAGGCGTCGCACAGGCTACGCATCATCAACGGTGTTCCCGGGAACTCTCCCTGGACCGTGAGCCTCCGGGATAGGTATGTGTGCTTGGCCACCACTAGTCTGGACTTATATTACATTTCCTTGACATTTACAGGGCATTTAGCAGAACACTAAATGTCCATAAATATCAATAAATCGCTGACAGTACAGTAAGATTTTAATAGAACAGGTTTCAAGCACTTATGATTGCTAGGTTGACCCCCTTGCCTGTTAAACAGCATGATAGCGAGGATAAGATAATGTATAATATAATATCTGATAGTCCTTGTATCACACCCCACTCCCCCCACCACCCACCACCCACCCCACCCGTCTGATGTCATGTGACTCTCTGTCACGCTGCAGGAAGGGAAACCATTTCTGTGGTGGATCGCTGGTGGACCCAAGATGGGTGATCAGCACCAAGCAGTGCTTCTCCTCGTGGTAACCTTTAACCTTCTGCAACAACACTGTCATCGCTTTGATCACACCAATTGCTCAGGAAGTAGAGCAGGTCGTCTTGGCAACCGGAAGGTTGATGGTTCGATCCCCGGCTCCTCTTGGCCAAGTGTCGAGGTGTCCCTGAGCAAGACACCCTCACTGCTCCCGATGAGCTGGATGTTGCCTTGCATGGTTGGCACCGCCATTGGTGTATGAGTATGTGTATGAATGGGTATGTGAGGCCAGAAAAGTGGTATAAAAATGCGGTCCATTCACCATTAAGCATAACCACCAGTGTGCACGATCACCCCAACAGTTACGTGGATCTTCCAGGCTACTCTGCCAAGATGGGCACCCTGTTCAAAGACCCCCAGGAAGGGGAACCCGGCGTGCAGACCATCCCGCTCACTAAGATCGTCTGCGGACCCTCAGAGTCTCAGCTGGTCATGCTGCAGTTGGAATCGTGTGTACTGCTCACCCAAACATATGATACACACATACACCAGTGACATGAGCAGTAAGAAGGCCCACGCTAACTTTGTTTCCTGGGTGTGGTCGCGCAGCCCTGTCCAGATCAACGAACGCATCTCTCAGATCTGTCTTCCTCCCGAGCGCTTCATTGTGCCCGAGGGAACGTACTGCGAGATCGCTGGCTGGGGAGAGACCAAAGGTCAGCGCTCAGCCATCCTCTGTATCGCCTTCACTTCTCACTCTCAACCGCGTCCTTAAAAGACCCCGAGTTCACCACCAGGCGGGATTGTGATTTGCCATCACAAGCCGTTTCAAATATGTCTAAATATGACTAAAATTGGCATTGTGACATGGTGACCTCACAAGTGAGAACGTCCACCCAGATGTATGATGACTAGATCAGTCTCCCAGCCTACCCAGTGGACTGTACCAACTGGTAGACTATATCTATCTATCCATCCATGGCTAATCACACTCTCACATGGTGGTGAAATAGGGGTACTTTAATGCCTGAGCTGTGGTAGAAAATATGGTGATGAAATGTGTGGACTGTACAGTTCAGATCAGTTCATCTGTTTTTCAACTCTTGAAATGTGTCGTGGGAATATACACACACACAGACCTCCACCGTGGGTCATGACTATATAACGATATGACTCTTGCAGGCACGGGAGATGAGACGGTGCTGAACGTCGCCCATATCCCGGTGCTCGGCAACAGGGAGTGCAACAAGTACTTCCGGGGTCGCGTCCGTGACAACGAGATGTGCACCAGCTCCTTCCAGGGCGGCGTGGGCGCCTGTGAGGTAGGTGGTCGCTGGACCAGAGGATGCACTACCAAACGTGAGGCATGTCTCAGGTCGTCCTCAAAAAGTGTGTGTGTGGTCTGAACTGCAGCGTGAGACCATGCAAGCAGCAGATAATCTGATGCTGTTCCTTCACTGCCATTGTACAACTCACAGCAAAATTTAATTCAGGAAGGGAATATTGTTTTGTTATATTATGTACAATAGTGTGTAGATAATGAAACCCACGCACTGATTCGTATTTTTCAGTCGTTTGAAAGCTAGTCTCCTCACCAACACCAACACAACCTCCTCAGACCAGGGCTGTAGTCAAGACCACCTGCGTTGAGTCCAGATCGAGTCATTGGTGAATCGAGTCTGATTCAAGACCAGGATCATGGGGCTATCGTTATATCGATTGCCTAAAATAGAAAAGGGATGTTTCTGGAGGCATATTAGAACCAAATGAGCATGTTTTGAGGGCAAAATTAATTGTAGGCAGCATTTTATAACAGAATTGGATGCATCGATATTTATATTCATAAAAGCAGTAAAACAATATGTAGCTGTGCAATTTTGAACACAGCGAGTCTTCAGAGAGCCATTCATTTGAGACCATTCAAGACCAAATTCATTCATTCATTCGTGGAACAAAACATACCAATGTGAAAAATTACAAACAACATAAAAATAACTACTTGTCGCAACTCAACGTGTGTGTGTGTGTGTGTGTGTGTGTGTGTGTGTGTGTGTGTGTGTGTGGAGCAGCGGGACTACGGGGGTCCGCTGGCGTGTCAGAACAGTGACTGCTGGGTGCTGGAGGGTGTCATCATCCCCATGCGACGCTGCGGGCACCCAGGCCAGCCCAACATCTTCATCAGGGTCTCCGTCTACGTGGACTGGATCAAGAAAGTCATGGGGATGACCTAGAGGGACGAGCCCAGCACCACACACACACACACACACACACGGTAACACACACACGGTAACACACACACGGTAACACACACACACACACACACACACACGTAACGCGCACACACACAGTAACGCACAGACACACCTGTTGATTAGCCGCTTTCTTCATTTCCTACATCATTAAAAACAACCTGTGTCTCATCTTTGCCTTGCATTTGCTGACATCATCCAAGTATTAAGCTACACACAAAAAAACCATTTAATGTTTTGGTATACGTAGAGCTATTCAATAGCAGTAAATAAGAAGTCTGGCTACATATAAATGTATGTTAATTTAGATGATATACCATCTAAGTTCAAATGTGTTCATACTTGCCTTTATACTATATATATACTGTATGTGTGTGTGTGTGTGTTGGGGAAAATGAATTTAAATTCGAAAGATGTCAATTGTACACCCTGACATCTGCTATATCTGATGTGGGCTTACAGGAAATGTATTTAAGAGAACAGCATGACTAATTACCACACAATTAAAGTCATATGTTGGTCCGGGGAGGTGGAGGGGCTTTCAGTCTGTCCCCTGAAAATGTTCTCACAAACTTCACTGCAAGAACCGTATGTCTGTCTGTCTCGCTCTCTCTCTCTCTGTCTGGTGTTGAATTGAGTTCTGAAATACCTTCTTTACACCCAGCCACTGGAGAAATCCCTCCTCTGGTTGTCTTTTGATGCCCCCCCCCCCCCCCCAAAAGACATGCCATTGTGCCTTATGCAGAAGTGTATGCGCTGCACATTCTTGCCTGTTCTATAGGAGGATTTTTGTAACCCGGTCCTGATGAGCCCATTGGAATTCAGCTTAAATAAACCTCAAGATCAGAGTCCAACAGAATCTCAGACACACAGCCAGGCTACAGGCCACTGAACTCTCTCTCTCTCTCTCTCCCTGTCCTTGCCCTCTCTCTCTCTCTCTCTGTCTCCATCTCTATTTGACTCTCTCTGTCTCCATCTCTATTTGACTCTCTCTCTCTCTCTAGTTGACTTTCTCTCTATCTTCTGATGCCTCCTTGCTCCGTCACATGCAAGTTGCGCACCAGAGCTTTTGTTTTTCCTCTACAGATGTTAAGATATTTACTTGTTGCGTGTAACGTCTCTTCACGACGAGCTTTCTGTCGGTTTTTTAGTATCAGATTAAAAAAAACGTGATTGCATCTGATTGCATTACTTTTCATTGAGTAATATTAAAAGTAGATGACACAGCAACTACACATATGACTGTGAATTCGATATGAAAATATTTTTCTGGAGAATTTGACTAAAACGTTGAATAAATGAGTAATTGTGTGACCAAAACAGTTTTCTTGTTTTTTTTTTATCGTACATCATAACACATTTACATGTACTGGGAAATCCACAGAGGGTGAAGAAAACGGTTTTGAACGAAACATATTTCATCGGTAAATAAATAATACATTTCCCCATCTTAACAAAATCTCCAAGCTCAGGCTGAACATACATACAGTAAATATATGTATTTATATAACAGTTGTAGCACTACACCTCATCTGTTTATATTTGTCTATTTACATTACCTGTAAAGAATCATCCAGAAACATTGCATACTTCATGATTCCATTATGATGCTAAATGTGCCTACAGCCCAGTAGCCTGTGAAAGTCAATGCAAACATGTTGTGTGTGTGTAAGTGGCTGTAGGGGTGGGTGGTCCCGTGGTGTGCGTGCGGGGGGCGGGGTCGGACCTTTTAGCCCCTCCCACGGCGGTCCCCCTTGCTTTAAACATGCTTTAATAGAGAAAGTATGCTGCACTGGTACCCACTGCCGGCGCTATTATACTCCAACCGGAGTGTTTGTGCGCACACGACACACTCCCCATCCCAGGAGGGAGACACCACAACAACACTGCCCACTGTCCTCCACGCTGAGGAGCCACAGGATGACCGCATAAACACCTCCAGGTGCCCAGAGGACAAACCACACCTTGCTGCAGAAAGGTAAGATCAATCGTTATTATTATTATTATTATTATTATTATTATGTTTCTATCACTTGTTACTGCACATGCATGGCCGATTAAGTTGAGTATATGAGTATATAGTATATAGTATGCAGCCTATATCCTCCTGAGACCCACAGCCCAGTTGCATATAAACAGTATAGAACTTTTTTGCACCTGTATCCTTTGCACATGTTCGATATTGAGTTCGATCATTATTGTGAAAGACGTAACAAAAGGTGCATTAGAGTGAACTTTTTTTTGTGTGTGGATGTGGATGTGGTGCCCAGCAGTGTCCCCTGGACGGCTGGTCCCCTGGGGGTCAGGCTGGAGGTGACAGCGGGGGGCGGGGGGGGGGGGGGGACGGCGGACGGACGGACGCTGTGCTCTCTGTTTACGGAGTTCGTTCTCCCGGCAAACGTGGAACACAACACGCTGCCTGTTACACTTTGAGGAATGTTTCTGACGCCCGTATGGTGTTGGGGGGGGGGGGGGGGGGGGGGGGGGGGGGGGGGGAAGAGCATGCAGTCCTATTATCCTCATTGGCCACATAACAACACTTTTAGTGGATCAGTGGATCGGTGGATGGCGTCCCCGTTGCAGAAGTGGGTTTGTTCGGGATCGTCTTGTTTTCACCAACTCATGTCTCAGATGACTTCCTGCTTTAATGCTCCGTCGGCAAATTACTACTCACTGCTTGGCACCCGCACGACAAGAAGCTCGTCTACGTCTGCGTACACGTGTTTCATGAATGCCGACGATAGCCGGCGGAGAGCGGATCAGAGGATGGGTAGCAGAGGGGGCTCCAGCCTGGATCCAGGATCGAGATGGTAGATTGAGTTGTGAATATCTGGGCTACTTTTAGTCACTGAAGACCATTCTCAGGTTTCCCTGCGTTTGCCAAACCCCTGTCAGTGTACAGATGAACCTACAACGACTTGTGTCAAGATGTGCAGCACATATACTGTATATATATATATATATATATATACATGTATACAAATGTAAAAAATAATACATAGAATAATAATAATAATAATAATAATAATAATGCCGTACACTTGCTTACCATTCCATGTGCCGTGTTGCCAGGTTTCAGGTGTTCCCCGCAGCCGCCCTTGAGGCCTCTGGCTCGAGGCCTCTGGGTGGGGCTTCGATGCCCACAGTCCTGGCAGCTAGGAGCCACCATGAGTAACACTGGGACCAAAGAGCCGTCTCTCGGGCCAGGCGACGGCCAATCACCAGCCGAGCCTCAGCGCAGAGGCCGGGGTCGCCCTCGGAAACCGCCGCAGGTCTGACCCCCCCCCCCTTTTTCAAGATTCGGAATTTGGGTATTTTTTGCCTGTCAAAGTTTTAACCCCATGAATGTACCTCATTGTAAAGTTGTGTACAACTGCTCCTCTACGCCCTCTGTATATTGGTCTATATATAGATTACAGTTTATAGCAATCTGGCCCGGGTCCCATGTGTGCTCCTTCTAGGATCCCATTGGGCCGCCGGTGCCAAAGCGACCCAGAGGAAGACCCAAAGGCAGCAAGAACAAGGGGCCTCGAGTGCTGCTGAAGGTACACCGTGTTCGTCACCGGTCCCCTCCCCAGTCTAAACGAGCTGCCTGGACTTCTAACCAGTGTTGCTCATCTTGGGCAGTGGTCACAGAAGGGCTGTCATGTGTTTACTCAAATGTGTTTCATAACTGGACATGCACACTTGGAGGTCATCCTGAGAGGTCAGTGCAGGTTCAGTACAGTACAGATTGTCACCGGATCACAATAGCGGAGACTGGAGAGACTTTGGGGTGAAATCCTGAATCCAAGTCTCAGCTCAACAATTGTCTAATATGTAACATAACTTAAATCAGTAGGCTAGGATACTTATTCATGCTTGCAAAATATGTTTTACATATTTGAATACATTATGTAACAATTTGACAGCAGCATTCAATTAAGTAATGCAAACAAGATGATATCTCATGTGTATACCTGCGTAGTTATTGTACATGCCTCTCCAGTTCATTCTCTCCAGTCCAATTTGCAGTTACATTTTACTTCAATTGAATAATCAAAGTTGATGTATATTTGGAGGTCTAGATGCAACCAGCTGGTTGAATCCACAGTTGAACCAGTGTGAATGTAAACTGTCGTGGTTTTACTGTACCTCAAACACTTCATCATATTACTTGCTTCTTTTTTTGTAGTTTGTTTTTCAAAGGGGACAAATTACTAATCAAAGGCTCCCCAAGATTTCCCCATGTCTCTGTATTTGTCACTCACTGTGGCTCATTCTGAAAACCATTGCTTTAGTCATACCAGTGGACAACTGTCGCATTTCTGTGTTTTTCTATCATGTTTTTTTTTTTCTAACTGTCAGTCTAAAGCAAAACAGAATTTCACCTTTAATTACGCCGTCTTAAACACACTTCTGCTTCCGCCGCAGAAAGTAGAGCCGGACCGAGAGAAGCGTCCTCGTGGGAGACCAAGGAAATGGGTATGATGAGATGATCTCTTGACACACAGAGACAAAAAGAAGTCAATGGACTTGACTCTAAATGTTCATTTGCGTATCATTGCGTTCATTGTGGAGCCTTTGGAGGCCAGCGTTGTACTTCACGTCCAGTTAATTCTAATAAATTGCACGTCTCTCCACAGCCACAACAAGTAGTGGAAGAGGTAGCTGAAGAACACCAGGTGGGATATTATATAATGTGCTAACATACATTGTTGTTATTGGATTCAGAGTACAGGTGAAAGACACGAAGCACAACATATGCAAAGTCAAAGTGTTTTATTGTCACATGTTCATCATAACACAGGGCCATTCTGAACAGTGAAATTCTTGTGACATGGCAGGCGAGGCGACAATACGCATAAAAAGTAGGCAAAAAAGATAAATTAGCATGATGCTCAATATGCATTGATATTCATTGACATGCTTTCAACGTTTAGTTAGGTTTTTTTAGTGACTTTTTTTTAAGTGTGTCCTGTAAATAGCTGTGAGCTTGACGGGAAACCCGCAGACCCGACGTTCATCTTTGCTCTCTGACCCGGAGCCGGCATCAGCCAGAGAAAGCCCCGTTGTTTGCGTCTCCGCTCGCTTTCGCTCACGGTCGCGTCAATGGATACACAAACCGCCTTCGCTCCGAGAGGCCCGCCTCCCCTGATGCCCTCCCACGGGCGCGTGGCTGTCACTCAGCAGCCGGTGCCGACTCACAGCCGGCGCTTCAAGAACTGAAAACCGTTGGGCCACGCTCGCTCTTTCAGAGGCGCACACATGCAAAGGGGGAAGAGTGAGTCAATGTGGAGAGGGGAAACATGGCCCCTCGGCTTCCTGACATAACCGTCCTCTTCCTCGCGCTCTCTAAGATCTTTAAGGAGGCTGGGACCCGTTTCCCAGCATGCACCTGGCGATTCGCAGAAACGGTTCATGCTCAGAGTCATTGCGGTACCTGTTGATTATGATATGGCCTTGTGGAATTTACACTGGTTAGATGTATCCAAGAGAGAGAGAGAGATTGAATTCACAGTCATACATGTATTTGGTTTGGTGTCTACTTCAAATATTAGCCAAATGAAGTTAATGCGAGAGAGTGAGAGGGCGGGAGAGAGAGAGAGAGGGAGAGCGAGAGAGAGAGAGAGAGAGAGAGAGAGAGAGAGAGAGATTGAATTCACAGTCATACATGTATTTGGTTTGGTATCTATTACCAAATGAAAGTTTAATGCGGAGAGAGTGAGAGGGCGGCGGAGAGAGAGGAGAGAGGACGGAGAGAGGAGAGAGGAGAGGAGAGGAGAGGAGAGGAGAGAGGGAGAGGGAGAGGGAGAGGGGGAGAGAGAGAGAGAGAGATCCCCAAACAATGGCCAGAGATGCATGCAGAGCCCGCTCATGACCAAAGTGTGTGTTGTTTTCTGTTGTTCCAGGGCCCTTCAGAAGAGACCATGGCGGGCCCCTCAGAGCCGCCTCCATCTCAGGTTCCAGCAGCGGAGGAAGTGCAGTAGATAGAAGGCTCCTCCTCTACCTACCTCAAGGTTTGGGCCTCAAACAAAACAGGGGTACAATCTAACATCTAACCTCCACTCTCCTGCGGGGGCTTCGGAGGAAGTAGAGAAAAAAAGTTGGCATTTCTGTTTCAGGATATTTACGGAGTGTTTGGTTTAGCTTATTTTAGTTGAGTCAGTGATGTGCATAAATTCATTGTTTGCAGGTTAAAGAATTGTACGATTTTTTTTTGTATAGGCGGTCGTATGGCTTTGTGTTTTACATATATCCGAGTGTGGGTGTGTGTGTGTGTGTGTGTGTGTGTGTGTCTGATGGTGTAGTGTTAGACCCGGTGACCACATAGCACCTTTTTCTGGTAGGGCATCGCTGGGATGAAGCGTATTTTCAACTCAAGGCACAAAAAAAGCCGATGCGCTCAGAAAATGGCAATATGTGGACACCGGGCCTTAAAGGGAACTTTAAGATTTTCAACCGGCTTTGTATCATTCCAATGATATCAAAAAGCGGGCGGAGTTCCCCTTTAAGCCCAAATCACACTTCTCCGTCGAGCATGTATGCGTAGATCCACAGCGATATCCGGTAGTTAAGTTGTGACGTATTAACATTCTGAATAATACTGTTTCCGGGTCCAAGCGGGTCCAAGCCCCTACTGCGTTGGCTGAGGCGCTGGCCTTTTCAACAACGCCGCAACGCTGTCCACCCCAGTGTTTGAATAGATCAGAGGAAAAATAAAAAAAATATATATAACATTATTTTTTTAATTATTCTATATATTCTATATTATATTCTATATTTTTCATATTAAAGAAATTCAAAATGAACAAACATTTTCTAAAAGGTTTACAAATTAAAATATTGAACCCTCAATGGTACCTCATCAAAGAAGGAAGTGATCCTAAAAAAGTTTACGGGCTCCGCCATTGTGGTTTGCTTTGGGACCTTAAGGAGTGCTTGGACCTGGAAATGAATTTCGGTCACGCGTGGCGTCAGACTTAACAACCGGATACTCAATGGATCTGCGCGTATGTTAAAGACGAAGATGGAGTCCTCCGGGGGGTGAGCAACGTGTCACCCGTCTCTTAAGCAATCGCTGATTGGTTGAGCGGGGAACATTTGTTTTTCCAACAACCAGACACAAGAACAAAATTAACGCAGCTGGCAAAATCGAAACACTGGAGGCCAATTTTCAGTTGGTTGGGATACACTGTAATCAGTCGTGCATTTGAATGATTTTGCAATGTCTTTATCACATGGATACATTGCTTTTTCACGGTACTTTCCATGCAGCGACTCAGTATTGCGTTTCCGTATTTGCTCGTCGATTCAATGTGCATTTGTGGTTGGAAACGCTAGAGCGCACCCTTGTGTACGCGTTAACGTAACAGGGGTGCAGTGCAGGCAACTCTGCTGGGGACGCTGGGGACATGTCGTGGTCCATCGCATCCCCACCACCTTTATTAAAAAAAAGTATTATTGTCCCCGCCACTTTCCAAACCAAACTGATGGATGTATAAGGAGAAAGAAAACAGTGGCACCAACCAAATTTAACTAATATTTTTAACTATCACAGTGGGCTATGTGAAGAATCGTAGCCCCTCTGTGCCAAAATGGAACACTGTGCTGACACTCACATGATAAGAGATGTTACAATATTTACATCGGCCTTTGACATGAAAGAACATATGAAATTGATTCCAAAATGTCTGCTCTGAGGACGACAAAACATCTTTGTTTAATGCTAATATCTACATTTTCCAACAGTTATTACTATCACCAGTGTGTTAATATCGGCTAACTCATCTCACACGTATTCTACGTCAAATTTGCCGTTTGAGCAATAATTTAGGAATAAGGATCTGGTTTCCCGAATTGTCATTTCATTTTGGAATACAGCTTTTCATAGCTAATATGTTGTTCATAGGATGTTCATTTACCACACTCAGGTTTGTACTTTTGTGTTTTGTGTTTTATTGTTCTTAACCACCGTATGTAAAGCTCAGGTACAAAACGATTCAGGAAAATGTGGTCAGTGGGATCCATGTGATTATTGTGCTGTGTTTTGTTGTGCACTTCCCATTTTGTATTTGATGTTCGCAAATTGCTTTGACACAAAGACCTCATGTAGACCTCCGATACGCTCAGTCGATTTACCTCACATTCTACCTCACTTAGATCAGATCCAATCACTTCAAAGTGACTCTCCACTCCTACACTTCCACACACACACACACACACACACACACACACACACATACACACTCGTACGTGGGCAGACACTTCTATACAGAACATCCAGGAGTCTCTGTGCATGATTTACATGGGCATTTGACAGGAGTCTCCTGATGCAGGGTGTCCGGTTCCAACCCACCTCTCAATATTTTGTTGGTTTTGGCCAAATCCAGCAAATCAGACCCGGCCAGGAACAAAATATGAATCCTGAAGTTGACTACATGTGGCTCATGAGCCTCCGGTTGTAGGCAATGAGGTTCCAAAGCAGCACAAATATGATGATATTAATTAAGACGTCTCTAAAACGGCCCTTGGTGGTGGTGATGGTGTTCTACATCTACGTCACTCGCTGGGGTTCACTGATTGGCTGACTGAAACTAGTTTGGAGCGCAGCTGCCCATGTCGGACTGGTTTCAGACTAATATATGAAAGCAAAAGTGGAGGTGAGCCACAGAGATTTAGGGTAGCACCATAGTGGAGTCCAGTTAAACCCGGGTCCATGCCTAGGCGGTCAAAGGCGGTCAAATTATACAAATGAGCCCATTAATTAAGGGCATACAATGGGTTTAATTAACCCTGGTCACAGGAAAATGAATGTTACTCAGCAGACTCCATTTCAGACGGGTGTGACTCCCATTGATATCCAACTACCAATATCAGTATCAGTATTGTACTAAAACTTAAAAGAAACCTCAAATGAGACTCACCACTTTAAGACTTTTGTAGAGGCAGTAGTTTAATGGGAAATTATTATTATTCCTTTGAGATCTTAGAATAGCAAGTTAATATGTCATTATGTGTTTTCCTTACACTGTACTTAATAATAGGATGGATCTCTACTAGGTATTTACTTGGTACTAAATAATTTATACAATATTTTGTGAAACCATTTTTAACAATTTAACTGTAATGGTGTTTTTCTAAAATTTCCTGTCCTTTCTTTTCAAATCAAAGCCGGATTATTGCTTTTAGTCTTTCATCATATATGGAAACTATTTCATTTTTAGCCCATTTTGCATATGTGGAAATCATCTACAAACTACAAACTACTCCAAATCATTGAATTTTCCCAGGATACGTCTTTTTTTTATGACATTATCTCCCCTTGGGCACTATTGAGAGATAGATTGACTGTATTCAGATTTTTTTTTTTGCTCTTTTGAATTGACTTATTTTAACTCTTACCATTTGTATTTTTTCCCTGGACTTCTTCTCCAAGCCAACAGAATCTCATTGTGTTAAGTTACCGTGACGATACCTCAGCTTTTAACCAGGCGCACAGTGATCAATCGTGTTATTGATAAAGGAATAATCATCTCACTGCAAATTTGTCGGGACGGCTCGAAGTAAACAAATCTTTCACAACGCTCCAGTGTGACCGTGCGTTGGTGGGAATGTTGATCTTCCATCCTACTGCGAGGTACCTTTTATGTGTAGTTGACCGTTTTTCAATGATTAAAAAGTAGATTTTCCAAAAAAGTGTCATTACTTGATAAATAATCGGTTCATTCTGCTCTTGACTATTTCTCATTATGCAAATGTTATGTCATCATCCACTGATAGAGCACAACGTACAGAAACACCTGCAACTTTTTCTATGAGCCTCTACTGCATTTTTTTGTCTTAATCTGCACCCGTATATCGAATAAAATTTTCCAAAATAGCTTGTCATGGGTTTGTAAGAGGGAGAAAAAACAGATGGGGTTGAGTCGGTTTAATGTGTCACTGAAACAAGCACTGCATCGTCATCAATCACATTCAGTCGTCATCAAAAATGCTGATTGGAAGAGGGAGTGCGTGACGAATGAAGTGATGTCGAGTGTTGTAAATGAAACTATCACAAAACCGCCAAACCACCGTACAGTAATTCTGAACCAAATATGCACTAAGATATCAAAAGTTACAGATATATCATCAACAAATGTCACCAACATAAATAAGAACCGACACAGGTGGCGCTTCAATGTCCATGTGCCCCCAAACAACTAGTAACAGTGCAAGATCAAAATGTCCCCCTTTATTCCCCACTATCGTCGTCCAAAAGAGATGACGTTTGTGCAAACGAGAGCGGGTGTGATAGTGAAACTAGGCGGGGACAGTTGTAGTGAAAAGGAACAGTCATTGAATCCCCCCCCACCACCACCACCACCCTTTAAAAACACACACATACACACAGTGAACCAATCTTCTGCTCCCTGTAGATCCAGTCTTAGCTTTTTATTGTCCAGAGGGCCGGAGCAGGGTGGTCCTCATGCGTGGAGAGCGTTGGCCACGTCTGTGAAGACCAGCCGGCTGGGCCTCTG
>PIJE02006314.1:5000-15575 GCA_002895965.2 Coryphaenoides rupestris
CAAGACACCACCTAACCCTAACCCTAACCTGCTCCTGATGTGTTGGTTGTTACCTTGCATGGTTGACACCACCGTCGGTGTATGAATGGATGAATGTGAGGCAACTGTAAAGCGCTTTGGATAAAAGCACTCGATAAATGCAATCCATTTACCATTTCTAAATATCGGACGAGAGCTGACATAACATAGGCCCTGTTGCTGGCAACAACTTTGATTTTGCTTGTGCTGACATTCAAACAAACGAATCTGTTGGCAGGAAAGGCACAACACCCCTGCAACCGCCTCAGTCTGTTTACACATGTAGGGGACGTTTACAGGAGATCCACGACTTGATGATACAGGGTTCAGGTTTGTACCACATCCACAGGGTTTTCACAATCTCTGAGAACCAAGACGGAGGGCAGAGACAGTGGCGTGGCCGCGGTGTACCGGTTAGCGTTGCTACGTCTCTCAGACAAACGTTTCCCCGCCCGTTTAGACTAGAATGGAGAGAAAACATCCCTCTTCGCCTCATCATCATCTCACAACCGTTTTCAATTTGTGAGTTGAGGAGACATTCAAAACACTTGTGTAGACAAGGCTGTCCTGCTTTATTAATGCCAGATGGGAAACGCAGCTGTCACGGCAGAAAGTAGTACACACAAATAGGGATACAAAGTAGAAAATAAACATACAAATAAAAATACCATAAAATAACAAAGCAATATATTTAAAATATGTAAATATGTCTACATTTAGATGAATACGGTTTAATAGTGATACTTATTTTGCTCCTTCAAGTTGCATTCATTAACGAATCCGTGATTTGACAGTCAATCAATGTATATATTTTCTTTCCTTCAGGTCAAAGTTCAGAGAGCGCCTTGTACTTACGTCCTGATTGGACATCTCCCAGTAGGGCCGCTCCCCGTATGACATCACTTCCCAGAGCAGGACGCCGTAACTCCAGGCATCACTGGACGACGTGAACTTCCTGTAGGCGATGGCCTCCGGTGCCGTCCACCGGATAGGGATCTTACCGCCCTGACAGGGGGAGACGGAAGGGGGACAGGGTGAGATAAAGCTGTCAGTCTGTCTGTCTGGCTGTCTGTCTGTGGGGTATACTGCACTCTGTAGACTCGAGTCTGCACAAACAACACATTGCGGAGAGAAATAAAAGAAGGAACAACCTGGCCCCGGCCGCTCCTCGTGATCAACCACAGTGTGTCTGGCGGTCGCTGTGTGCCACCAATAGTGTCCTTTAGACGCAGCCGTTCCCTTGACCTTGTTAATGCCGCTACGATCGCACCGACACACCGAGAGAGTGTGGAGTGAGAGAGGAGTGAGAGGAGGACACTGCCTGTAGATTTATGTCCACCTTATCTCACCCCAATGTGTTTGATGGCTCCGTTGTTATCTCCCCGCGTGTCAGAGCCGTGCGCGCGGAGATGGTCCCTATAACAATTCCCGGGATGGATGAATGGTATGTCTGTGTGTGTGTGTGTGTGTGTGTGTGTGTGTGTGGCGTTGCCGAGGGCAGATAGAGTGACTGACAATAGGCCCTCTCATTTCCACTAGTACCTCCTTGTCATCATCCTCCTCCCTTCATCTATATCATATCACCGTATGTAGCACACACACACATATGCACACACACACACACACTCTCCCTGCTTTTTGCATCACAGCTAAAGCTAGGGTGATGGATGGATAATAATTCCTGGTTTTTTTCATCGTTTTTGGGGGTCAATTCTAATTGTGAATCTGTAGTACAATCGATGGCAACGTTTCTCAAAGGATTGAGATTGCAATCATAGATCAATGCAAACAAAAACAAAAAAAAAGATTGCCTCCTGCTGCCCCTGCAGTCACCCGGGGGTGCACCTACACCACTCTGTGTGACAATATGAACATGGCATGATTTATACATTGATATGCACAACGCAACGCCCTGCCAGTAACAACAACAACGACAATGCAAGGACGAGCCACTTTATACACCAAGTTAGCTGAACACGTTGAGAAATACAGACGTTTAGACACTTTAACACTCGATACGGGAGATCTCCTATCCCTGCTGCATGATAAGTACAAAATAATTGACCTTGTACTTCTGATTTCTATCGCTCCTCTGCATTCTGTCCTCTCTTCTCTACTGTTTTCTACCAGCTGATCTCTTCTGCAAATATATTGTGCAAAACAATTTTTTTGTTTGTTGCTGTGGCAATTTCGATTTGACCTTTGATTGCTCTCAGCGCTCAAAGGTCAACTTGCACGTTACTCGTACATTACTGCTGGCAGTATCTCAGGAGGTAAGAGCGGTTGTCTGGCAACATTTAAGTGTCTCTCCTTATACTTCAGCTCTCTCCGATCACTGTCTGCTCACTTTCCAGGTGGTTGTATCTTGCCCAAGGGACGACCGCCAGGCTACCTATAGCTGCCGTCGTATCACCCATGACACCTCCACAGCCATGGCAGATAAGTTACCCCTGTTACTTGCTCCTTTTGCTGACTTCAGGGGTTCAGTGGATTGTCTCACCAATGAGTTTAACACCGCTTTATCCGTAGCCATCGACTTTGCTGCTCCTCTTGTAGTTAAAAAGCGAAAAGCAAAAAGACCAGCACCATGGTTCAACGAAGACACGCATACCCTCAAACGCGACTGCAGAAAACTTGAACGCAAGTGGCGCTCGACTAAACTTGAAGTCTTCTACCTTGCATGGCACGACAGCCTGCTTAGCTACAAAACTGCTCTAACCAACTCCAGAAATGCCTACTTCCCCAGTGTCATCAAATTAAACAAGAACAACCCGAAGTTCCTCTTTGACACTGTAAAAGAGCTGACGCAAAAACAACCTCACAACTTGGACTCCTCCCTCTCAGCGAGCAACTTCCTGGAGTTCTTTGATCACAAGATCGAATCAATTAGGAAAGACATTGATGCGTCTCTTACCACTCATCCTGAACATTCGTCAGGTGCAGTGCCACGCATTCTCCCTGAAGCTACTTTCCAGCAGTTTAGCACAATCTCGTTGGATGAGCTTGACAAGCTAATACAGGCATCTAAACAGACTACCTGTTTGCGCGACCCTGTCCCTACCAAGGTTCTAAAATAACTTTTAACAACGGTTGGAACGGCTATGCTCAACATCATGAACCTATCATTGTCGACAGGCTCAGTTCCCTCTAGCTTTAAGTGTGCTGTGGTAAAACCTCTACTCAAGAAGCCTGTCCTCGACCCCGAAGCTCTCAGCAGCTATCGGCCCATCTCTAACCTTCCTTTCCTCTCTAAGGTATTGGAAAAAAATGTAGCTAGCCAAATCATCAATCATCTGACGGCAAACAACTTATTTGAACCATTTCAGTCTGGTTTCAGAAGCCTATACTCTACTGAAACCGCTGTGACCAGAGTGGTAAACGATCTCCTCCTTAGCATGGACAGCAATGCAAGCTCCCTGATGGTGTTGCTTGACCTCAGCGCCGCTTTTGACACAATTGACCATCGCATCCTCCTTGAGCGTCTCAAACACTACGTCGGCATCAAAGGCAGTGCTCTTCACTGGTTTAGATCCTACCTCTCAGACAGAACACAATTTGTTGTCTGCAAAGGATCAAAATCGAAGCATTGCAACTTAAGCTTTGGTGTTCCCCAGGGGTCGGTCCTTGGTCCACTGCTCTTTGCAATCTACATGCTCCCTCTTGGCGATATTATTCGCAGCTTTGGCATTAGCTTTCACTGCTATGCGGACGACACCCAAATCTACATTCCCATTGGATCAAAAGACTCCCCCCGGCTCCAACAGATCCAAAAGTTTGAATCCTGCCTCACTGCAATCAAAAGATGGATGTCCCAAAATGACTTGCAGCTTAACACGGGGAAAACTGAGATGATTATCTTTGGCCCAAAGCATTAACAATCACAACTTGATGACGTCACACTCTGCCTTGAGGGATCCACTATTGCCAAAAGCTCCTGCGTCAAGAATCTTGGTGTTCTGCTTGATCCTACGCTTTCTTTCGATCAGCATGTCAAAAGTATCACCAGAACTGCTTTCTTTCATCTTAGAAACATTGCCAAGATCAGACCAATGCTATCCGCTGCAGACGCAGAGACACTCATCCATGCATTTATATCATCCAGACTGGATTACTGTAATGCACTGTTCTCTGGCCTACCGAGCTCTACTACAAAAAGCCTCCAGCTCGTACAGAATGCTGCTGCTAGACTTAATGAGAACTAGGAAGTTTGACCACATTACTCCTATTCTCACTTCCCTCCACTGGCTCCCAATAAATGCCAGATCAGATTTTAAGGTGCTACTTCTTACCTACAAGATCCTGCATGGGTCCGCACCATTGTACCTGAAGGACCTTATTGTTCCCTATTGTCCTTCTCGGCCGCTCCGGTCCTCAGGAGCTGGCCTTTTATCAATTCCAAAAGTAAATAAAAAATCAGCAGGAAACAGGGCGTTCTCTTATCGAGCACCCTATCTGTGGAACAGTCTGCCACCTGTAATCAGGGAGGCTGACTCTGCTGATATATTTAAGGCGAGACTAAAAACCCACCTATTTACCCTCGCCTTTGGCTGCTAGGAGTGCCCCTCAGCTCTAATTTACAGCTAAATCAATACCGTTAGCACTAGCCTACCCTAGCTGCCGATGGGTACTAGGTCTGAGGATACTTGTATGTTCCCTGCTTACTGTGCTCCATCTAACCTTCATGTTGTCTCCATTATCTAGGGTGCTGCTGTGATACCTGGCCACCTCACCTGACGGCTACCAGCTTGCTCTCCAGCCAGCACCCCATCACATTATTACTATTTCATTTACTATTTGTACTTTGTCATTTGCACTTTGTCATTTGCATTTTGTCATGCTTTGTTACCCCTGTTTTTAAATGCCCGTATGACACCCATTGCACTCTGAACCATCCCTGGAAGGAGGGATCCCCCACTCTGATGTTCCTCCTCGAGATTTCTTCCTTGTTAATTAAGGGAGTCGTTTCTTTCCCTTAGGGGGGCTTGGGCTAGGGGGGTGTCATAAATCATGTTTGGCCCATAACAATCTGGCCTGTAAAGCCCTTTGAGACTGTCTTATGATTCAGGGCTATACAAATAAAATTTAATTGAAAATGGAATTGAATTAGATCATTTCTGATCCTGTAAACCGATGCAAGGGCGACGCCAGGGACCTTGGGCCCCTGAAAAGAAACCCTATTGGGCCCCACCACAGCCTAGCCTAATACTGGAGTATCATACTTAAGAGAACATTATTTTCTTCATGTTTGTTTAAATAGGCTATTTGGTGACATGCAGGGGCCCTCCAGTATATTTTGTTGTATTCTTTTTTATACAAATTTCAGTCTATCAACCAATTTATTGTGGCAATTTTACTGTAGTTGTGTCACTCATTACTTAGAAGAAAAGAAATCCAAATAAAAACTAACGCTTTTAGCGGGGCCCCCTCCACTTTGGGCCCCGGGTAGTCAGTCCCCCCTCCAGTCCGACGCCCCTGAGCCTCTGCGTCATTTGCTGCAGTTCATAGGCTATATATTTAACAACCAGCATGTCTGGAACAAAATAAGACAATCACATGTTTCATGGTTACTTACGGTACGGGTCGATGTCGTCTGGTTCATTGATAAATGTCAGAGTGGCGTCCATATAGAAGTATTGTTGGTGGTGTTGCTTATTTGTTGTTATTATAGCAGCACATATGCTCACTAATCACTCGAAGAGTTAGTGATTTAATTGGGACAGAAAGACAAGAATACAATATGAAAACATATAACGATATAAACATATAATGATGTGTAACATCAACCGTGATGTGTGTGACATTTTAGAAGGATTATAAGGATCTGAAAATGAATCTTAATTGCTGTATTGTCTATAGTTGTTTTTGCAAACGCGCCATTACCTCCTCATACCAATGTAGGGCTGTGTGGCCTATACTGAAATAAATGTTTTTTTGGCCCTGTAATTATAACCTCGGTTATTTGTTGAAATTCTACTAGAAATTATAATTTCAGTGCTTTTACTTTAAAATGTCACTTTTTATTCAATGTGTTACTTGGTGTTTGTTTGTAATTATGTATCCTCATTTCAATATGTAAATTGTATCCATCACACCAAGTAATATTAACTAAACTACTGCAGTGATTGTACAACCTGACAAACGCAAGTAAAATTTACTTGGGTAATCGGAGTGAACCTGGCAAAAGCGAGTGACATCAGAGGAGAAGACGCGCCGAAAAGCGGGAAGGACGGCAGAGGCGGGAGGATGGTTTAGTCGCTCATTTGATGCCAGAATTCATGCATGTGGATCGACGGGGGGTATGTTATATTCTTAATTCACTTTGTACATTCCTGTTGGCTCGTCAGCTAATCAGTGTAGCCTGCTATTGTCGTGCGAGCAAACCTACACACTGGCGGTGTTCCAAAACGCAATAAGCGCCATTATTTAAAAAATACGCAGTCCATAGAATTAATGTTGTCTGATTCAAATAAAAAATATCTATTGTTGAATTAAATGTTACAAATGAAATTCAGGATTTGAAATGTTTTCCTATTACAACTTCATAGTGTTGTATTACAGTTTAAAACTGCTACTGCTACTCCTGTCTATGTAATACGCCCGGTGTGTGCTACAGGCGTCCTCAAGCACAGCCAAGAGGAGAGAAGTGGTCGAATGAGAAAAAGTGTCGAGAGATTTAGCTGAGCAGCAACAAGCACACTCTTATTGGGGCATTTGATCCCGTAAACATTGTATTGTCCTTGATTTTAGGATTTATTTGAAGTTATGTAGACTTGTTTATGTGCTATTTTTTGTGTGGGGGTCAAATGAGCTATTGATACAAAAATGCATTTATAACAAACACGTTCTCCACGTTATGTATTTCACAGAATATCAAAGGACATTGACTCTCAGCAAATTTGTCTCAACAGCTTACGCAAGGTAAGATCAAATGAGTACTGTTATATGCTTTTCACACTACACTTAAAACTAAACCATGTTACTATCATGTATGGAATTTGAGATTTGACCCCTTTGAGTGTCTATAGAGGTATGGTAAGTTGAATCTATAATAGGCTTTTCACACTTAAGCAGCGTTTCACACTTGCTATCACTCCCTCCAGTCCAGGAAATACACGAGACCACGGTTCTTCTGTTCGATGAATTTAATTGTCTTTGTACTCAAATCCACCGTCGAACTGTTCAAATAACACAATTCACAGTATAACTCATACAAAAACCTCCTCATATACTCGCTCTCTTTTGTGTGTGTTTAATTACTATACGAACTATTAATACTTGCATGCTCTTCTCAGATATCCGTTCTACCCTAAATCACAAATCAACTTTACATACTAAAATCTACAACGTACGTCCAACGAACACACTAGTGTATTCTAACAAAAGTGATATTCACAAATCTATCAACTCAGAATAATATAAAACAAGACAGTTCATAATAACTAAAGAAATCCTTCCACTTCATTTACCTATAATAATCTCTGCTATGCCTCTCATACTTTTACCAACGAACAAATACATTGTTTAAAGCTAAATAACTGTATTTATCGGTGTTTCAAGACAGGCTCGATGTTTAGATACACATTTATTCACAACTTTTCAAAAGGGTACACCAACATAATGAATAATGCGAACGCTGACGATGAATCTGCGAAAAAGCCAGATATTGATTCAGAGTCGGATTAAGCTAACCGGCTAACAAGGTAATAACAATTTTCAAGGTCATTCTTCGTTGCATGCGAGACGCATTCACCGGCACTATCAATATTTCGATAATTTAACCTCTCGATATACAATGTTGATCTAGCAGTAGAGTAAGTCCAGTTTAAGACTAGGATGTTAAGTACCAGGCTCTCGGCCTTGAGGATGACAAATAATGCATACGAGAATAACTAGAAACTTGCGTGAGATTCACAAATGAAACACAACGATGGAACAGCGAACCACGGCAATCTGATCCAAATGGGGCAAGGGAAATTATACATATTTTAGTGCCGTGACAACAATGCCGCAAAATTTAAAGCTTCTCCAGGCGAAAAGCGTGAGCAATGAATAAAAAGCTTAATCTAAACTAGCTATCGGTAGTTAAGAACCACGGAGGACGATCAAACGGTTCACTGGACGTGACCACTAGAATAATACGCATCACACCAAATCTCCCAATCAAAAAACATTCCCAAAACCCTCCTTAGCGCGCGAACACATCTAGTTGCTAGATCCCATCGCACTTCCTAGCTGTCTAACCACCGACACCACCACACATCCATAGATCGAGTCCGCGGGACGGGCTCCATCCACGGTACCCGGACAAGGACGGAGACTTGTCGACGATGTCCAGAGGTCCTTAAGAGATCTCAAACTTGACAAGCATCACCACCAGAACGCCATTCTTTTGGACCATCTTAGACAAGCTTTAGCTGTTGGCCTTTCGCGGCGTTCTTCACTTATTATCAGCCCAAGAGAGACGTGCGTCACACTCATAACAGCTATTCTAAGTTTTCATATATAGCTAAAGCTTTGCATATATACTCGTTCGCTTAAATAGTCAGTTTTAATTGGATGCTCTACTTTTGATATTCTATCACAGCATCATGCTGGTCTGAAGAGATCAGTATGGAACGATCTCTATCGGAAACTTTAAAACTTCTTGGACATTTTCCAACGGACCCTGGCTTTTTGTTAGCACCAGGCATGCCTGGTTGGAGTTGGGAGTGCCCTCTCTAGTGTGTAGATGATCTGGAGAAGAGATCGTATAGAAAGACTAGCCAAACCGAGTACACTTCTATCCACCCCCGTTAGAAAGAGATAGTCAGGACTTTTACTGATTGCAAACTCCAATTAATACTGACCATTATAACACTACTATACTTGGCTCTCATACACTTACAGATCAAAAAGATATATCGACATACTAACACTCTAGATGACTTTGTATACTATATGGCATTCAAACAGGTTTACAGATTCGAGTGAACTGATTGGGAATGCCGTGTATGACTTGTATTCATTAGTCGATCTAAACAATTACATTTACTTAACATTATTCATCATCTCAATCAACTCTATGCCATCGGCGCATCTCTCCGCGCTGTGCCCCGACAGTGCAGCTGTGAATCTCGGTTCGTTCGGTAGTTCGCGAAGTGCAGCTCGGTTTCAACTTTGCAGGTGGCCACTTCAGCTAAGAGAGAGCTTCTTCTTTCATCTACCACCAGGCATCCACGACTCTACCTATTCTCCGCCTGTGGGGAACGATGGTACGTTCCGAGAGTACGAGACCGCAGAATATGAGCACTGCTCCATCGGCAGACAGCGACCCGGTTCCGGCGGCCATTCGTGCCTTACAGCGAGAGTACGTTCCGTCCGCAACGTCGGAGCAGCTGCTGCGGCAAACAGCGCCCCTCGACAAATGCCGGAGAGCAGCAGGCCAGACGGATATATAATCCCTCCAGCGGGTTCTGGGTCTGCCCCGGGGTCTCCTCCCAGTTGGACGTGCCCGGAAGACCTCCAGGATCCTAATCAGATGCCCGAACCACCTCAGCTGACTCCTTTCGATGCGGAGGAGCAGCGGCTCTACTCCGAGCTCCCTCCGGATGTCTGAGCTCCTCACCCTATCTCTAAGGCTGAGCCCAGCCACCCTGCGGAGGAAACTCATTTTGGCCGCTTGTATCCGCAATCTCATTCTTTCGGTCACTACCCAAAGCTCGTGACCATAGGTGAGGGTTGGAACGTAGATGGACCAGTAAATCGAAAGCTTCGCCTTCCGGCTCAGCTCCCTCTTCACCACAACGGACCGGTACAGCGCCCGCATCACTGCAGACCACAATGAGAGCGCCAGCTGGAACGCGTCACTCCGTGCTGAGCCATATCTCTAAGGCTGATGCCCAGCCCCCAGGAGGAAACTCATTTCGGCCGCTTGTATCCGCGATCTCATTCTTTCGGTCACTACCCAAAGCTCGTGACCATAGGTGAGGGTTGGAACGTAGATGGACCAGTAAATCGAAAGCTTCGCCTTCCGGCTCAGCTCCCTCTTCACCACAACGGACCGGTACAGCGCCCGCATCACTGCAGACGCTGCACCAATCCGTCTGTCCATCTCCCGCTCCATTTTGCCCTCACTCGTGAACAAGACCCCGAGATACTTGAACTCCTTCGCTTGGGGCAGCAACTCACTCCCAACCCGGAGGGAACACTCCACCGTTTTCCGGCAGAGAACCATGGCCTCAGACTTGGAGGTGCTGACTCTCATCCCGACCGCTTCACACTCGGCTGCAAACCGCCCCAGTGCATGCTGGAGGTCACGGTCTGATGTAGCCAACAGAACCACATCATCTGCAAAGAGCAGAGATGCAATTCTGAGGTCCCCAAACCGGACACTCTCCTCACCTCGGCTGCGCCTTGAGATTCTGTCCATGAAGATCACGAACAGAACCGGTGACAAGGGGCAACCTTGGCGGAGTCCAACACCCACTGAGAACATGCTTGACTTTGTGCCGAGAATACGGACGCAGCTCGCACTTTGTTCGTACAGGGACCGAATGGCACGTACCAACGGCCCCGTAC